>NIJG01000013.1:2279022-2336587 GCA_002201625.1 Euglossa dilemma | reverse complement strand
TGTCCCGAGGTTGCGGTTGCGGTTGCGGTTGCGGTTGCGGTTGCGGCAAAACTATTGTCCGTGGCCGCAAAATATTGTCCAATGACGGTAAAACTATTGTCCGAGGCAGGAAAATTATTGTCCAAGGCCGGAAAACAATTGTCCATGGCAGGAAAAGTATTGTCCAAAGCCGGAATAGAATTGTCCAAGGCCGGAAAGTATTGACCAAGGCCGGAAAACTATTGTCCAATGACGGTAAAACTATTGTCCGAGGCAGGAAAAGTATTGTCCTAGGCCGGAAAACTATTGTCCATGACAGGAAAACTATTGTCCAATGGCGGCAAAATTATTGTCCAAGGCCGGAAAAGTATTGACCAAAGGTGGCAAAACTATTGTTCAATGACGGTAAAACTATTGTCCATGGCCGGAAAAGAATTGATCAAGGCCGAAAAACTATTGTCCAAGGCCGGAAAACAATTGTCTAAGGCCGGAAAGGTATTGTCCAAGCCGGAGTAGTATTGTCCAAGGCCGGAAAAGTATTGTCCAATGACGGTAAAACTATTGTCCGAGGCAGGAAAAGTATTGTCCAATGGCGGCAAAACTATTGTCCAAGGCCGGAAAAATTGACCAAAGATGGCAAAACTATTGTCCAATGACGGTAAAACTATTGTCCATGGCCGGAAAAGTATTGATCAAGGCCGGAAAACTATTGTCCAAGGCCGGAAAACTATTGTCCATGGCCGGAAAAACTATTGTCCAAGGCCGGAAAAGTATTGTCCAAGGCCGGAAAAGTATTGACGAAGGCCGGAAAACTATTGTCCAATGACGGTAAAACTATTGTCCGAGGCAGGAAAAGTATTGTCCAAGGCCGGAAAACTATTGTCCAAAGCCGGAATAGAATTGACCAAGACAGGAAAACTATTGTCCAATGGCGGCAAAACAACTGTCCAAGGCCGGAAAAGTATTGACCAAAGGTGGCAAAACTATTGTCCAATGACGGTAAAACTATTGTCCATGGCCGGAAAAGTATTGACCAAGGCCGGAAAACTATTGTCCAAGGCCGGAAAAGTAGTGTCCAATGACGGTAAAACTATTGTCCAAGGCCGGAAAACTATTGTTCAATGGCGGAAAAACTATTGTCCAAGGCCGGAAAACTATTATCCAATGACGGTTAATCTATTGTCCAAGGCCGGAAAAGAATTGGCCAATGACGTTAAAACTATTGTCCAAGGCCAGAAAAGTATTGATCGAAGGCGGCAAATTGTTGTCCAAGCTGGAAAAGGTTTGTCCATGCCCGTGGCAAAAGGATTGTGTGTAATGTACCTCCTTTCATGTTCTATGATCCTGATACAAAGCCGCAAAATTGGACAAAAATTTTACGCAGAGGCCGCAAATGTAAAAAAAAGTCAGGGCTGCCAACATAACAAAAAAAATCAGTGCTGCCAAGCTCAAGAAAAAAATGTTTTCATTGTTGTCAACTTCAGCCGTTCTACCTTCGTTCCTCGTCGACGTTTCAACGTCGTCTCTCGCGTGCCTTTAACTCTCGGGTTAACCCTCTGCCCGTATCTTACCTATACCCTCTCTCACCCGGGACGGTGAAATTTCAAATTTCAGCCAACGCGCGAATCTCCGCGTTAACTTCCCGGTCGTCTCTGGAGAGACACGGTCCGCGCGCGCACAACCGCTTTCCGAGCAAACACGGAAGCCGGAAACCTATATTCCCGATGAAATATTTGCTCCGGGCTTCCGAGCCATTAAAAATATTAATAACGAAGAGCGGAAAGAAATCTGCGGGGCGGAAAATTTTGTTGGCGCGCAGCTACCAGGAACTCGTTGGAAATTCGATGAAAATTCAGGGAAAATTGGAGGGAAATTGAAGGGAAATTCCGCGAGAGGCACGCGTCAACTGTGAGACACGTGTCAAGAGGAAAATCGAGTTTCGGCCGTGCGGATCGGCTTGGCGCAGAGATTACTTCCTCGCCGCGCGCGAGCACGCTGTTTATTCCGTCTGGCACAATGAACGGTTCCACGGCGAATGAGATGAGCCGCGTTGCATAACGCGTGCACATCGGCCCCCTTTCCGAATAGATCCGCCAGCACCCGCGGGATCAGTTCCTAGAACCTGATTACGTCACGGTGTTTGTAAAACGATCGGCCGCTGCCTACGCGGCTCCTCTGCATCATCGGTAACGTCGTTATCGTTATCGGATTAATTGCTCCAACGAAGTTCTGCCGTTCCGCGGTTAACCGTCTGAGTGGTAAATTACAAGAAAACCGAGTTCCTGATCGCGGCCACGGCGGAGACCCGATTTCATTTATTTCCAACGACGCGACGCGACGCAACGCCGCCGGTTACCGATTTAAGCTCCACGCGACCCACTTCCGATCGGATCCTCGCGAAATTTCTCCTCCCATTTTCGTTCCTCGGCTTTTATATTTTCCGCTGCGAATATGGAGACTAAAGATTTTCGATATTCTCCGGATATCGGTGGATACGGCAAAGTGAGTTGCTAAAGTCGAGCTTCCCGAGTTTAGTTTAGCAAGAGAGCCGGCGTTTGTTGACCTGTAGGATTGGATGTTGACTTTGCTACTCGTGGACCTCGGTAAGAACTTTTCCTGCTCTCGATTCCTGGACTACGTAATCCGGGAAACGCGAAACTCTGTAAATCGAGTTTTGTTCGTTTTCGTCGTAAACGTTCTAAGAGTGTTTCATTANTCTCGATTCCTGGACTACGTAATCCGGGAAACGCGAAACTCTGTAAATCGAGTTTTGTTCGTTTTCGTCGTAAACGTTCTAAGAGTGTTTCATTACGCGAGTTACTACAACGTAATCGCGTAAATATTTACCGTAGGGTAAAGGAACTTTTGCGAGGAGCTCGAAGCAAGATCATCAGGGATAGCTCGAATCCCGCTCTCCTGGCGCACTAATTAATAAATTCGATCTTGCTATCCCCCTTCGGCCGGATTTGCGAAACGACGAATAGCGGCGAATCGAGGAAAAATAAGTCTCTGACTTTGGAAAATCGCGGAAACCGGAAAAATATTAATTCCTTGGAACAATCGCTGCTACACGAACCGGGCGCAACGAATTTCATTAATTAATACACCGATAAACTTTAATATCGAAAATCGAAACTATTGGATTGGTTGATAAAGTTAATACACGACGAATGAACTGCAAATTTCAACGAACGCGTATTCGAACGGCTAATAAACCTTTTAAACGCGTTAAATAATCTATACTGGTTTCCCGTTTATGAAATCCTTTTATTTTTACGCCGAATTAAGGTCGGTATTCATAATACGCATTATAAAGTAAATTAAACAAGACCGGATATGTTAATGGTAGGATAACAAATATTAAACGGGCGCAGCGAATAATTGAATGAAAGGCAGCGGTACTTTCGACGTTCCGCGTTGAAAGAAAAAAGGGAAACGTTCATCGTTCGCCATTTTGCTTTCGAAACAAAAGCGAGATTCGAGAGAAAGAAGGATATCGTCTGGAAGCGAAAGGCGATTCGCGCGAAACCAATTTCACCTTATTCCCTGTTAACGAATTCGATCATCGGGCGGATCCTATTTATCCGTGGCACGCGAAATCGAAGACGCACCCGATTGGCACAATGGTCGCACGCTGGCAAATAGAACGCTATTTCCGTCTTTGGCGAAAGTTTGCAACCTGCATAGCCCCTTGCCCCACTGCGACTGTGTATAATCACGAATTAATTGAACTGCTCCCGAAGGAAGGGCAAAAGCTACTATATTTGACTACCGTATTATGTATTACGAGATTCTCTTTTAGACGTGCCTCCTCGGTGCAGTTTCTATAACGAAGCTGATTTATATCGCGTATTCACCGGAGTAGTCCGACGAATCCTGCTTAAACTTCAGGCTTTGTCTGACGCTTAAAGGGGATGGCGGGAGCTTTAATTCATCCCTATTGCGCCACTCGAGTATACGTAGCGCGATACGATAATTCAAGAACAGCCGGTTGCTATTAATTTCGTCGAATTCCCTCGATACCCCTGGCACGGAATCGCCAATGGCGCGACTTTCCAGCGATTCCACCCTCGAACAATGGTACCCCATTTTTTCCCGTCCTTTCCTCCCTCTCTCTCTCGCCCCCTCTCTCACTCTCTCCCTCTCTCTTTTGACGGGCCGCGCTGGGAAGCGTCGCGACGCGCAGCTCTCAAGATAACGCGTGATTTTCCAACGAGAGAAAGCCGCGTCTCGTTCGGTCCGCGCTATGGAAAACCGAACGGGACAACGAACGTTGCGTCGTGTTAACGGTAACGTCGCATGAACGTCATGGGGTAGCGTTGCGGTTTGCATTCACTCGGGTAACCCCTAACCATTACGCGTGACGTAACCTAACATCCTATTATTGTTATACGTATAGATGCACAGAGCGGCACACGATTACGTATAACGGACGTATATCGACGGAATCGGCGTGGTCGCTAGGCGACCGAATTTTATCCGCGTCGAATCGATCTCGCCTTAGAAAATCGCGAATCGTCCTACGTTTTAGCTGTACGGAAGATCGCGGTGTCACGGTTTAAAGCGGGAACGGAGACACTCGGACGTGGCAGGAGCGTTTAGGGGGACGCGTTGGAAGAGCGAGGACGGAAAAGGTGGCACTCTGTACGTTTCGCGTTGATGATTCGACGACACGGCGGAAAGGCGAGCAGAGACAGAAGTACGGCGGCGGAGATAGGTGGTTGGTATCAATAGTAACGTCGAGTGGACGCCGCGGGGCGGCATTGCGGTTTACATTCACTCGCGCAACCCCTTCCCACCGCGCGTAACGTAACGTAACGTTCTGTTCTGTATGTTCAACGAGCTGGAAGATCCATATCTCACTTGAGGGGTAGCTCTTAGAGAGACACATATACGTGCAGGCGCGAGTGCATGCTCGCGACTAACGCTCGCCTCCGTGTGTTCGCGTGCACGCGCACGCGCCGCCACCCCTCTGCCTCCAACCACCCTATGGCCCGTGCTCCACTGCTGCATGTGCACGCAGATGCACGCGCGCGACCACGCACGTTGTTGCTCGTGTAACCCGAATGTCGCCTAACCTCGTCCCGTTCTTCTCTGCTTCTATTCTCCCTTGCTTCGCAACCACGTCCGTCTCCCCGGTTCTCTTTGTGTCCCTTCGCGCAGCCACCCTTTCCTCTCCACTTGTCTTCCCGTCCCGCTTTCGCCGCGCTGCCTTTCTTCCTTCGACCCCTTGGCGAACTTGTTCCCGGGCTGGCGAAGATTGCGCTGTTTCTTTATAACGCGCACGAAGCTAGCGCAATCTCGCTCGGTCCCGTTCCCGCGTTATCGGCGGGAAAAAGTATTTCCACGGCTGCAGAGCACCGGAGTCGTGGGAAGGAGGGAAAACGAGGCCGAGCCTCGCGGAAATCTTCCCGGGCGAAAATCACGCGCCGCTATAAATTCACCGTTAAAACGGAATCGTTCCGGCACGTTTTAGTTCCTCCTTTGTCTCTGTCGGATGTTTACAGGCGCCGCGGTTCCCCGGCGAGATAGACCGGGGTCCTGAGTGAAATAAGATTGGGCTTATGGGGGTGACATGTTTTTCCAATTCGCCAGCCGAGCCTCCTATGCCTAGTGGATTTTCCTGTCGACGACGCCAAACTTCTCGCGACGCCATCGCTCGCCGCGCGATTTTTCTTCCCCCGTTCCCGTTACACCTTTTCTCCCGCGTTCTTTCGCCTTTCGCGTTTCTTCATGAAAATCCCGGGATCCCTGGAAATGGACGCGCTGTGAAACTAGACGAGTTACGTCGAACGTCTGTACTTTCCGCGCAAAAAAGGCGCCCATTGTCTGGCAATCGCACGTGCGATTACGTTTACGAGTTAGAAGTTTTTTCCATTTCGCACCGTAGCAAGGATCTAAGCACGACAAACGGAACGATCTGCGTTCGGTATCACCGGTTTTGATCGAGTGCCGCCATTCCCTGTGGACAAAGGACAAAGGCCAATAACTCAAAAAGTCTCGCCTATGAATTAGGCGCACGCGATTCCGTTGCTATCTTTGCCGGACAGGAATTATTAATCACACACGCGGTAGAGCAAGTCCAGGTGGTTGACTCTCGGTCCGCAGGTGCTATTACCATCTGATCCGATCGGATCGTATGGTATCGGATGGAAAGCAACGGGAGAACTCGACGCGCTTACACGCGTCTGTACGCCGAAGAATCTTTCGGCGAACCGATCGATCCGGTCGTGGCGCCTCGAAGAAACGGGGAATTAACTTTATCCAAGACAACGACTGCACTCGTGACCGAGTGTTTCTTCGCGAGCGCGGAGAGTTTCGCAGGAAGAAGGATATTTTCGACGATCGAACGTCGAGGAGCCTTCACTTCCGGCGAAACGAGACCGCACCGGTCCGCCCGGTGCCAGCGAGCATCCGCAAATCGGCGACAACACAATGGAATCGTATTTCAATGGCATCCTTTCGAGTCCCGTTAAAAACGAGTCAATGTACTTTCTCGAAAGTAAATGGACGGCCATTCGCGCTGGAAGGCCCGAGATTCTTCCTTTTTTTCTCCTCTTTTCAGGCACCCGCGTCTGTCGATACGAGGAAGTTGCTCGTAGCCGGGTAATGAAGCCACCTGAATTGTTCCTCCCGGCATTTTTAACGCTGAATCCGCTGTCACTTATATAAAATCGTTACCGCTGCCGCTGGCGTACAATAACTCGCCGGATACCGTACCCCGTTCGAACGATCGCGTAATAATACCGAAAGCATTTTAATACCGAGCACAAAGTCGCTCGTTCTGTTTCGTTTCTTTAGAAACCTGATTAATCTCGCTTATCGCGATTTTCCATTACCGTTCCAATGAACTTTCCCTACGGAGTAAGAGTGCTCGCGTTACGATTACCTTCCTAGGTGCAACGAAGAGGGAAAAGACGTTATTACGATTCCGATAATCGTTTAAAAGTTTCGACAATCACGACGTTTCGCTCCGTTTCGCGTGTAATATTTGTCAAACGGTCTTGCTCGAGACAAACAACGTCGGGTCGCTCGGATATCCATTCTCGGCGTTCTTTCGTCGAGAGGAAAAGGACAGAGAGCTAAAAAAAGTCCGAGCCGAACCAAACCGGCAGAGTGTCGAAAGTATTCATCTCGCGTTCAGAAAGATTCTACACGGTAATTAAAATGATATACAGTGATCCGGAGGATGGAACATCTTGAAGACACGTGCACGTGGTGCTCTAACGATCGCGGTTATGCGCCTGAGGCGCCAGAGGGTGCACACGCCCTCATCGGCGAATTTTTAAGCGTCATCAGTCCGGCCGGAGTCCCTGCCTTTAATCGATGCCCTCCATTTTTTCCTGCTTTTGTCTAGTCCGAAGATTTATGGACAGCTGGCCAGACGCAAGCGAAAGGGGGCCAGCAAGGCCGACGTCGGTTTCTTTGAGCGCGATTCTCAGCGGGGGATCTTCTTTCTGGCACCAACAAAACCACCGACGCCCAACAGCATCTTTTTCATCCCCGTGTCCAGATCTTCTGTCGGCCTTGTCTCGCCGTATTCTCGTGTCCGCTGTGACTCCGATAATGCGCCATCTCGACTGCCATATGCTTTCGTGACGAGGCAACCGAAGAAACGCGGTCCGATGACCCACGAAACCGTACCCTACGCTGTTCCACCGATATTTGAATCCGTCGAAAGGGTGCGAAGCGGTAATATCTAAAAGCGTATCGCGCCGAACTTTATTCCGCCCATCGACGCGTCTTATTGTAAAAGAAAATACGGGTTTGAAAGATTGTCGGATCGTTAAAAAATTTCTCCAACCGTGCCGACTTCGTTTCGACCTTAACGTCCCTTCGAGACTCGGTTGTCGTGGCAATTTCTTGCACCGTCGCGTCGCCCGGATAGAACGCGAGCAAGTTTAACGGCCGGTGTAAACTCGATGCAATTACGCGTGACAGCATCCAAGAAACGGGAGGAAGGAAATACGCAAGGAAACACGTGTCGAAGATAATTTCGGGGCGTCGGGAGGGCCACGCGGCCCCTTCAACGATCCCTGGAACGCGGCCGTCGAATTTATGCGACCGACAGATATGCTCGGCCTAACATCGCTCTTTGACCACTGGCTGAGATCGCGTCGGAGATAGCGCCGGTTGATTATTCGCGAATGTACGAGCGATCCGTTTCCGCGACCGATTTTCCATCGTAAAATTCAACACCGCTAACCAGCGGAACGCTGAACGTGCTATTCGTTAAAACCGACCCGTTCGCTTTACGGCACCATTTGGCCGGCAACCCTTTTTTATCCCCTGACAGCGGAGGACTCGCGTTACTTAACGATCTCGCCGTAATTAATGACGAACCCGCGAGGTCTGGCTGCTGGTAATTAAATCGAATTTCGCGCGGAGACTCGGCCGTTCCGAACGGGCCAATCTGCGGTAACTAATTTGTTCTGGGAAGCAGACGAAAATGGGATTACAAGAATATCGTCCTCGCACGAATTCGTGGCTCTAATCGTCTCGGGTTATTTCAAACATTTCCAACTCCTCCGCGATCGAATAAATCATCAAACGCGCGTCTTCGATTCCGACCTTCGCGTATGAAATATCCCCGATATTACGGAAACATGCGATCCGTGAGACGATCAGTGGAGAAGAACGTCGATGAACCCTGCTTTTATATCCGGCTAGACAACTGCGAATTATTCAACGACATCAGTCCGATAACGTTCGACGAATGCATCGCATTCTTCGACGCATTTTCTATAATTCACGCAGCCGACGCCGACGATGATGCGAGGAAAAAGCGCGACGGGTGTCTGGTTCGTTCGTTTAAAAATTCCCTGCCTGGTGATTCCAGTTTTTGCTTTTACGCCGCGTGTTATCTCCATTGCCTCGATCTAAGGTCTTCATTTTTTCAGATGACCACGTTTTCAAGATGACCCCCCTCTTTCAAAAGCCCCGCGTACCCTTCGCGTTTCGCTTATCTTACTCGAATGAGTGGCACGGTCTCCAACGATCCCGCTAAAAGCTAACCGTTTAATAAAATAAACCGATTATCGACGGAAAGTTATACGGTCATGAAAAAAACTCGTAGAATATCGAACAGATTTTTTAACCCTTTTTGCAGTCGCGTCGACCAACGTCCGCGCGGATTTCCAATCTTCCCGAACTTCGTGAGATATTTATCGGTTACTCAGGCGCAATAACGAAACACGAGCAGAAATGCCGGTGATAGGAGCATATTTCTCATTCTTCTTCGCGATGTAAGTAAGTAGGTTGAACGATCTCAGAGGCCGGTGATTTAAAAGGAATTTCCTATGATCCATTATAAATTTATCACGTCCGACATGGAAAGCTGGTTCGCTGCTTTGATAACGTTCACGCAATCTCCATTAATCTGAAAGGCAAATAGCGTCCACTTGATCTATTTTTTTTTTCAATGAAAGCAGACGTTAATTTGGCGAAAGGCACCCTTAACCTCGAGGGCCGACGAGAACCGGCGAGTCTTCGGGTCGCGAAAACAACGAGTTATCGGAAATTATAGATAAATCTGGTAGATACAGTTTGGTAGATATAGTCGCGGAGGGACGAAAATAGATGCGGATGCTAAAATGCACGCGCGAATACACGTGTATGAACTTGAGAATCGCGAAGAATAATTCATCGCCAAGGACGGTATTTCAATCGCGCGTATTTCACACGAATTAACTTCGTTTCGAAAACATTTCCCACGAGTATATACTAGCTCGGATTTCGCCATATTAGATTCCAGACATTCGTATATTTCCAATGTTATGAATTTTTAATCACGCGACTTTGATTCGCTAAATCGAGATTCCGCTGAAAAATTAATCGCGACTCGAGCAGCAGATACGACGGAATATCGCCGTATGATTTTTCCTGATGAACATGTTCGATCGACCGCGATAATTCACGCGGTTTCCACAAAGGAAATGCGCCACGTATCGTAGACAAAGAACAATTAACAGCGGAACTACGCGCATGGAAGGCGGGGAATAATTTACTAAGGGGTATTCGGTATGTTACGGGCCGATATGATTATCCAGCGCACAAAGAGCAAATCTGTGTAACGAGGTGAACGAATAAAGCGGCAGGAGATACCGATCGATCCCGCGTGCTAAACGCGGCCGCGTGTCCCACTCGTAACGTTTTTCAATTCGACCACCGATCGATCGGTTTTATCTATCAGCAGTTAACCGATGTAAATTTACCAACGTTCGCGTGGAAACAAAGGACCCTTCCCTCGTTGACCTAATCGCTTTAGCTCGTCGCGTTCCACCGATCGTCGACTAAACGAATTGCGTCGAATCAAAGAATAGCAGGTGTGCATGCGCGGGCGCGCGAAAACGGACGATCACGCGAAACAATTGGTCCTCGCGCGATCGTTCCCTCGAGGTGGCTGCTGCAAACGCTCGAATTATCCCTTTCGCGACCGGCCACTGTCCTCCGCCTCCATTCTTGCTACTATTCTATTTAACCACCAGTCCATTCCCTTGTTTTCGTCTCCTCCGACGCGTCTTCTTTCTATCCCTGCCTCTTACCCGCCATTCTTCCCTGAATCCTCGACGACGTAGCTGACGTTCCTCGAGTCATGGCAATTCCCAAGCTTCTCCATCGAATCGCCGTTCTACGAACTAATCTTTCGTTCCGCGAACACGGAAATTCTCCGTCAATTTTCTCTTTTTTTTTTAATCGCGATCCCTGTGGTCGACAGTCTTCGTTACGTTTTCGACGACCCGGCAGATATTTTCCACGGATATCTCGAGGCTTCTTCCGAAATCGTCGAAGCGGCGAAGATTTTTAATCGTCCCCGATAAGATAATTCAGAGAGAGCGGTGGTTTACGGACCTCGGTAATCAGCCGCGACTGAAGATTTTATCGGGAAGAGGCGGTGCCTGTACCGTTGTCTTTGAGCAGTCGAAGACAATGGCCGACGCGAGAGCTCGCTGTTTCCGTGATTACCTAGCTAGCAGGGTTAGACTTCGTGGAGTTTTCTTGCGCCCCGGCCAATTTTAGGAGACAGCCTTCGTCGATGGTTCCTCGCCGGCTTGACGTTCCACTTTACTCGCAGTGATATAACCGAGGGGACAGGTTGGGTTAGCAGGGGTCGAAAGTCGTCGGGGAGAAGAGGCGGCCATCGACTATCGAGAAATTAGACCGCTCCGAGTTGCTCCCTTGTCCCGGGACGATGGTCCCGTCCTCCTTTGCTCGTGGCAGGACCTAATGCTTCCAGAAGGCCGCTGGGACCGAGGAAATCGTGTCGCTGGTCGAAGCAGATTTATTTGCCGGATGAAAGAAAGGCGGGAAGAAAACAAGAGGGAGACAGAAATGCCGATTCCGCGGAGACACGCGTGTAGTGGAATAGGGGAGGCAACTTTTAACACGTTGGACACCGTGTTATTGCGATTCGAGATTCGCGCGGATTTCGCTGACGTTGGGATATCGAATTATTCTAGAAACTCACGAAAATAACGAACAATGAAAATTTGAGAGCGCAAGCGACCGATTGACTCCATTCCTCTAGGAGTTAATAATCCAGGCAAATTAATAATATGGTTCTGCCCCGATCGATGTTAAGATTAAGTTTTGAAAACATAACGGATCGTGCTATTTCGATAGATCCCGGACATCGCCGGTATCGATCGACGAGAAGGACATCGACGCTGTTACAGGTATCGGTACGGTAACGGTTTCGTTAATGTTCATACATATTCATACGCGCAAAAAGCACGCGTATTTATGCTCCTATACTCCCTCCGCCTGTCTGTCCCGATGTTTAATCAGCATAAAATAAGCCTTTTAACGATGAACGTAAGAACACGGAAAAGAGTCATCTCTCGGACTGAACGCGCGGTGTTTATCTTTCTCCCGTAAAAGTACGTAAATGAGGGCCCAGCGACGGTACTAAATTACGTCTTAATTCGAAGCGGCGTGCTCGTTACCGGTCGAATCGTTGTCCGTTTATGGGTCGACCAATGGATTCCTCTGAAAGTCCACGAATGCCTGCTATCGCAACATTGACGCGCCAAGTGTCCGATTCTCGTCGTACCTTATCTGGCCGAGCTGGATGCTTAGCCCGTGAGCTAAAAGCCACCGCGTATATACGCATGGAAACGTAGGTACATAGATCCTGGAGTTGGTCGACAATCGCCAACGGATTATAATTTCCGCGAACGGGTCGAATATGCGAGCCGGAAAGGAAATTCGGCTGGGAAACTTGGCAACGGAAACGTGGTCGTAGGTCAAAGTCGGCGATCGAGAGGCTCCATCGAGAGACTGTTGTTCTTTGGTAAACTCCAGCAGGACCTTCGCGAATGATTAACCGGTTCGCGAATCGTTACGAAGAAACGAGGACCGAGAGAGGGTAGATCGGTCGGGTGAAACGAACCACGCGAAAGGGATGAAAAGCAGGTGAGACAGAAGACGACGGTTGCAAGCAAAGCTTTTCACCGTGTTTCATAACGTTTTTATGACTCTTGCCGGATGGAGACTGACCTCTTCGCGTAATCTTCGCGAAACAAAAGACGCATCGACAAAGACCGCTCATTTGTCGGTTCCTCGGCGCTTCAAAGGAGCGAATCACGGACGTACTCTTTATATCTCGCGTATAAATCGCCATATCCGGTCGGATAAGCCGTCGAAAACTAGCTTCGATGACTAACCGTCGAATCGTAGATCAGTTTTCGGTCGACCAGGCGATCTCGCGATTTCCTCGGATTGGGTCACCGCGTTCCCGGGTTGGATCGGGTATTCGGCGTATTAAACGGCAAGTTAAGGACTTCACCAGTGAATATAGGCTTCCCGGTGCGTATATCGCTCGAACATCCGATATGCAAACGACGCGGTATTATTACATTTGCTGCAAGTTCGCGGGAACAAGATTTCCTCGACTTTCGTCGCGTCGACGCGTTGCGTCTCATTCACGAGACGTCAATTTCTCCGTGGAGCGGGTAGCGAGCGGCGTACGTTAATGCTGGAAATTTCGTGTCATTTCAACGTGTCGTAGCCGAACGAACGTTTCAATAACGCGTCGAAGTGTTGGTTTCCGCCCGTTTCGCCCTTCTGCTCCACCCGCGTTCCGTCGAACTCGCATCGACGCCGTTCTTTCTCAAAGGAACCGCAGACCTCGTTATTACGTTAATTCCTCTGGTTTCCAGCTGGTATTATTTCACCGCGCGCACTCTGCCCGTGAGATTGCTAGTAATGGGATACGTGATAAAGGCCAGGCTTTTTTTCCCCTCCGACCCTGTCAAGATAACGCGTGAAAGTAACGAAGTTCGAGTTAAGCGAAGTCCGATGATTCGATGGAAGAAAGAGCGGACAGACGCGTTTTTACGGATCCATCGACTCGGCTGGCGTGAAACGGAAAGTAATATCGGTGCGGGTTAAAAAAATTCCGCTCGAGTCCGCCGGTTTCCCGGGGATAGGTGTGGTAATTTTCTGATACGATAATTTCTTCGCGGGCTCGAAATCATTTGGCCGACCCGTCGAAAAAGGTAGACCGTGGGTCCGTGGGTAAACGTGGAACGAAAGAATGGGGAAGAGTTCGGCCGCGTAATTTATCGGGAGTCTCGGCCGACGGGAACCATTTGAATAATTAATGCAAAAGGCCTTGGAAATAAAGCGCGTCGGCGAGCGTTTGCCGCAGCTGCAGGCGGACGGCGCACGGGGCCCGGGCCCCCTCCGCCGTTGCTGCCATGAAAATGGTCTAGAATGGAACGGCCGCGATTCGGTCAATTCCGTTTAAGTAGTCGGCCGGAGGAAGTTCATCGAATTTGCAGCCGCGCGCTGCACAGCCCGTCCGGGGCGAGCCGGTGTCGAAGAAAAAGGATGCAATGAAAATTCGCTTCGCATCGGGCCGGGCCTCGGTCAGGTGCGCGAACCCTGGAATAGTTTGTAAATAGAATGCCTAGCCTGGAACGCTGGAAATTGGATTTATGTCGTTCGGGGCGTAGCTAGCGGCCGGGACGTTTCGAGATTGATGGCTGCACGGAGATAGTGCGTTTCGAGGATTGACAAGTGTGAAAGAGAAATTCGAAAGACCTCTCAGTGCAGTTGTTTTTTCTCCGACTCTTTCTCGCTTCTTTTTTCTCCCTCCCCCTCGTATACGCTCCTCTTTTTTTCCCGTGCGGGTACATACATTCGCGCCGGTTCGACGGACAATGGTGGTTATCGAAATGACGCGAACTTCGAAGATTTACGAGTTTCTCGTTCTTCGTGTTCTCGAACGAGTTTACAACGATCCTGTTTTTCCCTTGGTCGCTCGTCGAATTCTCGTAATCCGTTCACGGATAAATCGCGATGTAATTATACAACTAATTATCCGGTGGTACAACTCCGGCCCCCGTAATTCCATTCCGTAATACCCGTATTAAGACGTCTGGTAATTTAATTTCCCTTAACTCGGGACTCCATCGCCGCCGCTCTTTTCCCAACAGCCGTCGAGTTTTCCAGATTTCATTGCGAGCGCACACGTCAGCGGTAGCACAATTCGGATAATGTATTTTCCGATAATGAATAAGTAATTGCAGCGGGACCGTGCCGACTGCCGCGGTAATTGTATTAAAGGACATTATCGGTGAACCGGGCCGGTTGTAGGAAACGACTGAAGACGTCGGTGGCGGAGGGGGGCAGATGAAAGAAAAAACGAAGCGACGTTAAGAGGGCCCCCTCTCCGTTCCTTCCTTCCTGTTCTTATTTCTCGCAGGTCCGCGCGATAATGGGCTTTTACTGCATGAATAGAGGCAGGAAGATGGACTCTTACGGGCTCTCCGCCTCGCCCTCTTCGTGTCCCTGCTGTAGGTGTCAGACGTGAAATTAGTCCGCATTTATATTCTTATTTGCATACAATGGAATCAGATAGCGTAATAATTGTTCTTTTATTCAACGTTTTATCACGGCCCGATCGGCTCCCGCGAATGGCGCCGCCTCTGATCTCGATTCGGTACAAACTCGATGGCTCTCTAATTGCATCTACTTCCGTTAATTGCATATTTCCACCTAAAATAGAGGCTTGCCTTCGGATAATCCGTATTAAATTCTATTGCCACGACATTACCGGCATAATACGCGTACGCGTACTCGAGTACGTATCTCGATCGGAACGATCGAGCCCCGATTCAACCGAGCCTTTTCTTCCGGAGATCCTATAGATTCCGATTTTCTCCGAGTTCCGGTCCGATGAAATTTACCGTTCGCATTTTTCTTCGGCAAATCGCGATCCCGTAGAAGTTCCGCTCGTCGAGATCGTGAATAAACTTCCCGGCTGTCCAGCCGGAATTCGAGGGTCCTCGTGGAAATTCGAGCACCGCGACGATTCTGCCTCGAAGAATCGTAGATTATCCGAGGAAACCGGGAAGGGAAAAAACGGGCCCTTTTTAAGCGAAAGCTAATTCCTCGTTTAAAGCGGACAGAAGAAAGCAGCGAGGGAACGGGACACGTCTTGGCAGCGGCTGGTAAATCGATCAAACTCGAGACCCGACAAAAGCCCCCTTCCTTTCTTCCTCTCTTCGCCCGTTACCCGGTATCTCTCTATCCCTAATTTCTTGCGTGGAACGACACTCGAGAAAGCATAAACACGTGTTCCGCGTGACGCGTCCACGCTTGCGAAGGCGGCGTCAACGAGGATGACGTCGACGGCATCCGTTGCAGCGGGACAGCGGCAGTTTCACAGATCGTGAACGTAAACTTCTCATGCGCTCCATTTCAACCGCAGACACGCGTACATTGCCGCGACGACGATGGATTTATAGGGAACCGTTCTTTTTTCCTCGGACAAGACCACTTACGCTCGGCCCAGGCAGGATGTAGGCTAAATTTACACGGGAAATATTCTCGCCGGCGACAGCGGGGTGCTCGCAACTATACGCCGCGTCTTCGAAGAAAGTAAGCCCGCGAAGAAACAAGAAACTCGCATTAATTCACGCCCGCGACCTTCTCCCATTCTCCCCCTCACGCTCTCTCTCTTCCTTCATTTTTTTCACCCTATCCAAGAAGAAGTATCCCGGTTGTAAAAAATCGCGCGGAGATATTTTTATCGTAGAATATACGAGGGTCGGCTGGAGCGGACAAAGCGACGCTGTCGTTCGTCTCGCATCGCCCGGCAACGCGTCGTAATCAGTCGACGATAAGTTTTCGTATGAGCTATTAGCCCGCCGACGATTAGCCGACCTTTCGTTTAATCGCTTCGTTTCACCGAGCAAACGAAACTCTATTTTTCTAATACGCCTCGGATAGCCGGCAGGAAAGCCAGTTTCGTGTCCTCTTGTTATCGCTCTTGCTTGAAAGGTAATTTATCGTTGCCTCTGTCGACTGGTTGGTTCGTTCTGTTTACGAGAAACGGAAAATACGGCGACGAGCGTGTCGTTAAACTTTTATGCATCTGCTCGAGGTACCAGTCGTACCGTCGATATCGATACCTTTAGACGCTAATTGGCCGAGTTAACTACCAATCGACCAGATCTCTGTTGACTCGCAACGTCAAATTTTTCTTCTCGTTTTTTTTCCCCTCCCCGCGCTCGAGCGGAGCATCCGCGAAGATTAAATTGCACGCAGCTCCTATGCACGGAGGAGAAGGTAATTTATTTTCCTTTCTTCGTTTCGTTTTTCCGCGATTTCTAGCGATATTCTCTCGGTAATTCTGCGATTTAGCACGAAAGGGCGAGGCTGTTGATCTCGTTTTCATAGTCGCCGCGCCGGCGACGCGTTTACGCGCGCGTAAAACGCGCGTGTTTCTTTCGAACGAGCGGATTCTCAGCTGCGTGCCGACGTTTTAACGTTTATCGTTCATCGTCGGTGAATTTACGCTGGTCGACGGTAATAAATTCGAGCCGCGTTTCGCGAGCCATCGACTCGCGGAATAACGAGATTTCTTTGCGAATTCCAGCAGCTCTGAACTCCGAATACGTTAAAATGTCTCCGGAGCGGTTAATCCCTCGTTCCGCCATTTTGTTTCATTTCGCTCGATACCACGGCCACCTGCTTCGCCTCGGTTTGACAGTGCAACGGATGTATTTTCATCGTCAGCGAGGCTCGATGCTGCTCCCGCCGGCATGGCAGAGTGACACGCTAAATTACCAAGAAAATTACCTTCTAGGTCATCCGTTAACTACGCTTCTATTTTCTTGGACAGTCATTAATTACATCGGAACGAGGCGACGCCGGCGCGTCCTCTTTTCCGGGCCACCTTCGCTCGGCGTTGTTTAAAAAAATACTCCGAAGCGTGTTTAAGAACCGACCTCTCTCGTTTACCGTACGGAGAAAGCATCCCGATGTTTATAAGAGAATTTTTTCCCCGGCTATCCAAGCGGGAACGCGTTAAATTTCCGGTACAGGCGAAATTAATTTTTCCGGTGCCCTTAACTTGCTGCTCGACGTTCCATTCTCGTCGCGCAATTATGCAATTTTATGTCTAAACGGTGTGCCGGCCAGCGATATTCGATGTCAATAGTAACCGCACGGTAACAAGAGCCTTTGATGTCTTACCGAGTGCAAAGTTTTAAAGGTCGGCTAGAGGTGAGTGGATACCAACCGACCGCAATTCACTAGCGGATACAAACTCGCAGCTTTCCGCGTCTGCTTTGTGCCGGCGAATGCGCGTTACGCTTCGCATTAGTTGCTACTCGTTATAACTAATGCAGAAATACTCTTCTAACCGAGCCAGCAATTACAACTATGCGTGTAATAATGCGACGATCGAAATTGCACGCGCGCGTTCCCCGGCCTTTCGCCGTTTTAAACGATCGCGCAGCGCAAACGGGAATTAACGTAACGATGTTAAACTAGATCGAGTGAAAATCGAGATGACAATTTGCCGAGAAATCGCGTATCTCGTTACAGTTCTATCGACCTTCTTCTGGATTGCAACGAGAGGACGGCGAAACGGGGTGTGAAATATCCGGGGAGAATAAAAAGAACGGCGGTCGGTCGCGATAGGTTTCGTCATCGCGATGGGTTCATCGCGATAGGTTTATCGCGAAAGGTCGAGAGATCGCGGGGGGCGGAGTTGAAGAACTAAAGACGAGGAAGCGCGTAAACCCTATACATCTGGCAGGGAGTTTCATTTATTCGCTGCTTCCGCGTAATACGATTCCCCGGGAAAGATCCTCGCCGGAGATCAGGGCCACGGTGTTATTTGCCCGATACAGGAAGCGCGAGGTAAATTTGACGATTTCATTAGTCCGCGTCTGTAACTTAATCATGCGCCGTTGTTGGCGCTGCCGGCGTCTCTGGTGGCCGGAAGTGGAGGCCTTCGCCTCTTATCTGCCGCGTATTAATCACGTCCGCGCGGCCTATCAAGCGGTTAGATTTCTTTTTTCAGCTAGCTAGATACCTGTCGGCACGTCAGCCGCGGAGGGATATAAACGCACGTATCCTTGATATCAGCCTGGCATTTCCGTGTAATTGAATGGATTAAGAACGGCCGTAATCCTCTGCCCCATGAGGATAGAACTGGCTACGTGGAAGGTATGCAGAGCAGCATAAGGCACCCGGAATCTCGCGTGAAACTCGGCGTGCACGGTTCATTGATATTTTAATTAGCGTCCCTGGAAGGCTAACGAAAGAAGAAACGGCAGAGGAGTGAGGAAGAATCCGAGGGGGTTGGGTGTTCGTTATAAAAATTGTCTCGAAAGAAAATGGCCGAGCTTTCGCCGACTCTCTCCGCTGAATGGGCTTTAACCTGCTGTGTCTTATTGGCAGGGGACTCGTTGGAATTCTCGAGTATAAAAGGGACGTCAGAGGTCGAGCGTAGGTACCATTCGTATTCCATTCACGACTTTCCTTGATTTCGATGTACTCTCGCTTGTGCCGGGTGTAGACGGTCCGAAATCAATTGACAGTCGAAGACTACGGGAACGGTATTCCCTCGTTTCAACGTTACTTAATCCTGTCGTTAGAAAGCGGACGACGGGCGGAAATTTTCCCGTATGACTGGTCCCGCTCGCTCAAGCACGATACAAAGCCGCCTGTGTCGTTGGTCGCGACTAATGCAGATAATAAGCAAAACGAATATGTCCGTAATAGCGGTAGAAACTGGTATTCCCGTCTATCGATTCGGCTGCACCGAAACGAAGGAACTTCCGCTGAGAGTTCGGAATTATTATCTGCTTGCCACGCATTACACAGTAGCTCGCTCGTTAACTGATGTTTACATCGAATCCCGCTCGCTAGCTAGCGAGTTCGAGAGCGAAGTCGAGAGGGAGAGAACGTTACGACGGATTATTAAAGCGTTGAACAGGCGGGCTGAAAGGTAGGGAGGGGGATTACCGTGCGACACGTACGATTTTGAATACATTACCGTGCAAAACATCGACGTTAGTCGACTGCTGAAATATTCGCGCAGCCATTCAGGCGCTTCAATTATGCCAGACACGTTTCAGTCTTTAGGAGAGAGAGAAGTCCTTAACCGGCAGTGTGACAGTAGCTCCTCTCGTCGTGCATGAATAGAGAACGGCCGTGAAAGCGGCATTGAAATTACGACCGGTAATTTCTAACTCAAATAGTTAAAGGCTGTAACTAGTTACAATCAGCGGGGACCGTGATGTTTGCCGGCTAATTGAATTTCCTAACGATAATTAAATATCGGCCGGATTCTTTCCTCTTCCATGGCGGCGATGGCTATCGCATCGACACCTCCGCGATCGTCTGCGACTATCCGTTCGCGCGCGTTACCACGCTCTTCCGTTCGCGTATCTCGTGATTTCGCCCGAAGAAACGGTCCGCGAACTCTCGAGGACTCGTCGACGCGAGATAAACACCTCCGACCGAATCGACCCCTCGAAATCGGCTGCAAATCGAAGCGTCCCTTTTCCCGACGCGAGAGACAACGCCTGTGGAAAGACCAAGAGAATCCGTAAGCGTCTGTATGCGTGGAGAAGCTGAAAGAACGGGATGAGGTTCGTTCGATCTCTTTCGTGATCGAGGTCTGGCAACCGAGATACGATATCTCGGTCGCGGATCGCCCTAGGGCGCGGTACACAAGCTGGCTATGTAATTTCAGGATATCTTCGTTACGGGCTGCACATTCGGTAGCCGGTGGTGTGTAGGAGGTGGTGCGCAACGATGAAGGGGCAAAGGAAGAGAAGGAAGGCGGAGGCGGCGACGTAGGAAGGGTCGTCTATTAGTTAGCCGGCAAATGTGCAGCGATGTAGGTACACGTTAAGGTGTACAATGTCGGCAAAGGAGAATGGAGAACGAGAGGGATGGGGGAAGGCATCTTTGAACCGGGGAAGAGCTGGTTCTGTGGCTCACATATGAGAAAGCCAAGGTACCGGTGAAAAGCAGCCCAGCCCTGGGTCCGACGTACCAACCTACATAAACGTACCTCGTGTACGTGTATACACGTGCGCGCACGTATAGGTGTGCGCGTTACGAGAGGCCCAACTCGCTGACTCGGTTCCTCCACGTGCAACGAGAAGTCGGAGGTAACTTGGCTGGAGCGTTAGGCGTTAAGATGATATATGTTATTCGCTTAATTAAGCGCTTGTCCGCGCGCTCAACGTCCGAGCTTCAGCAGGCTGAGCAAACTTTCGCCATAGACGGAGAGGGAAAGAGAGGAGGATCCGCGGCACCAGTTCCGAGACTCGTAATATCGCGCACCACCTTTTCCTCCGACCTTCCAGGCTTAAGAGGACGCGGTCAGATTAGAAACGTTAATTGCGACGAATGTTTCTCGGCTTACCGGGCGTGCTCGAAACACTCGATTGTTGTTCGGAATTATCGAACCGGAGACGAGCGGAGACTCGTCTCGGTCCGTCTAACGGACGCCGAGGTTGTCGGGAGTAAGTACGGTTTACTAGGTCCACCAACAGCGGTGGAACGTATAGCCGGAACACTTATGCTTTAATTAAAAAGGAGAGAAGGATGGAATTCAATTAGCGTCGCGCTCTGCATCGTCTTACGAGCAACTGCTTGCCTTCAGCGGACCGAGTACGAAATGAAAATTCAACGAGAATGGTGGCGCGGGTGATTCAGGGCTACAAATCACGTCGGAAGTGGCTGGTTCTAAATGCAACGCGTGTCGGTTGGTCGAGATTAAGTCGAATATTTGCCGGAGGAAATGAAAAAGGGGAATGACGCGTGGAAACGAACGAACCGGGGCTCATCTTTATCGGGCTTATCCCGCGAGCAAATACTCGCGCGAATCTTGTAAGACGGGAGACCAGGCGATCCGGAAATCCCGTGTTTCGGCTCCGTCCACGGTTAATCCGTTCTTTCGTTCGTTCGTTAAGGAAATTCAGGGAGACCGTTATATGCAAATGCGGCGCGGACGTTAATTGTTTCATCGAGCACGTACTTGACCCGAATGTCCGAGCTCTGAGAAGCAAACTTGCCCGCGCGTGTACAGTATTCGGAGAGTTGTTTCCTTAAACGTCGGGCGTCCTTGTGTTGCGTTAAGTCGCGATAGTTTGCGGAAGTCTTCTACGACTGCGATACATCAACGGAACGAGGGACAAAGTCGCGGAGGGGAAGAGAACCGGCGAATCGATTCGATTCCATTCCGTCCCGTTCGACTCCGTTCGATTCGTCGCGATGAAATTATCCGAAGGAAAGAAACGGCCGAAAGGGGCCGGTAATTGCTAAAGAGATCATTCAGGAGATTTTCTTTCTGCCAAAGAGAAATCCGATAACCCTTTTAGGCGAAGATGCATCTGAATCGCGCAAACGGCTCGCCCGCTAAAAGAAAAGAATAAGAAAAGGAAAGACGTTTCCGCGAGGCTGGAAACAACGAGTGGGAAAATACGCGACGTTGCTACCTGTATATCAGCATTTGTTCAATTAAACGCTCCCTTAAGAAACACTTTCGTCCAACCAGCTGATTTATCTCATGCCCGTTATAGGAGATCCATTTTCTGGAAGAAAGACCCGCGAGATCCCGCCGGACAATAATTTCTTTCGCGACTCATCGCGGGCATACCGACCGTTTAAAAGACCAACTTGCATTCGTTTAATTAATCAAAGCACGCGAATTCAATGGGGAACAACGTGAAGTATAAACTTCACGGCAGGAAGACGGAGGAGAAATGAAAAAAGAAGAGGGAGGAAAGGAAGGAATAAGCGCTGCTCAGCCTCGCTTTGTTCCTTATTCCGTTCTAATGACCTCGCCGGTTGAAAAGAGGCAGAAAATCGTTAACCGAGGACGAGGTGTCGCGCGTCTACGTCTTAATTAAGCCCATGTACGAGCTTAATGCACGGGATTAAACGGCGGCAACTTTATTGGCGCAAAGCAGATCGTATCGGGCGACCTTTCTTCGCGCGAAAACTCGGATACGTACGATTATGCCATGCGATAACCGTGTATCCCGGTTTACCGAACACCCTCGGCAGAGTAAATTCAGGCCAGATGATGAGACGAAAGCTCGAGGTAAGGGCTGGCCGGCTATGCGGAGGGTTTCAGTGCGATGTCAGATGGAACCGAGCGGCGGGCGCATTAATTAAGAAATACGAGCTCTCGTGAATTCCACGCGGCCGCTATGTCGGCGATTTTCATACCGCGTACTTAATACCAGGACCAGCGGGAATGGAACTCTGTTTCCCGCGAAAACATTCGAATTCCTTGGCTGAAAGTTTTCCCTACCAAATACACGGGCGGATTTTTCTTCTTTTTTTTTCGCCGCGCAGAGTCAACCGTACGTACGCATTTGGTCGTTCGTCCTTTTTGCCAGAGAGCATCGTACCGCGTTCGGCGATTCCTACGAAATAAAAATGTGGCGAAATTTACTTGCCCGAGAATGTCCGATGCCGGAAAAACTCCGCGCGCCGCGCTATTCGTTATTTCGCCGGGCGTTCGAGCGGTTATCGGTAATTTATATTGTAAACGAGGGAAATATTTTCGAGGTCGGATCGTCGGCGGGGATAAGGAAAAAGGACCAGTGACCTGGTTGCCGGAGCCTCGATGGACCGTAATGCAGTTCGCAAAGCATAATTTCACCGTTACACCGACAAACTATCCGTTTGATGGATAACCGTAGGTTGAGGTTGACCCCAGACGACGATCCGTGTGCAAATTATTCGATTAATTAAGGAATTATCTCCGTGGTCCATGCTTGGCCGGGTACGCCCTGTGACGGGAATGCGAGCAGCTCGTTTCTAAGCGCTAAAATATCTCCGCCTGCTCTATACACGCCTTCGAAACGGCGATTGTTGATCCGCAAATAAGGAATATCGTTGCTCTCCCTCGGTCGAACGTGGCTGGCATCGAGTTTTCGAGCCCGGAAGTTGTTGGTATCGTGTCACGTGACCCGGAATTCGCTATTATCGGAGGCTCGACTTGGGAAGTTAGAGACATCGACTACCAACGACCGAGCGTAGTTGCCCGGAACGTCCAGGAACGCGGCGTTCGTCGTAATAATTTTATCCGTCCCCGATAAGGCCCGTGTTATTTCGTGAAAAATTGTTTTTTTTTTTTTAACCGAAAAACTTGTAACTCACCGATGCGCGTGGATTCCATCGTCGTGTCGAATTGGTCACAGGACCATACTCGATAAACGCGCGTACCAACTGCCTGCGCTGATTTATTTTCACCATCATCGCGCAACAGATTTCACCAGGCCGGATAGTGAAAACATTTTTCTCCCAACTTTCGCCACTTTTTACTGCGATCCGTAAAATCTTTGTCCCGACGTCATATAGATATATTCTTTTCCCTGCCTCTAACGACCATCGTAATATTAATATCCTTTACCATTATCCCATCTATACGTACATAACGACATCGTCCGGATTAAAAGAACTCGCTTTGACGAATAATACGCATCCCAAGTCTTTTAAAATAAATCGTCAACAATGCGTCGCAGTGTATGGTCGATGCGCCGAAAAGCAGCAAAAGTTCGGTCTTAAAAAAAACTCTCTTTCCAGTGGTTAATTGGGTCTATGAAGCATGATATACTATCATTATTTTATCATTCGTCCATTTTTAACATTGCTACAGGACACTGAAGAAGTCGAGTTACAAATTACGTGGACATATCATCCTTTCTCATAAATGCTACCTACGTCCATTAGAATTGAACAGTGAATGATGCACGGTCGAAAACGAAAGAAAAATTGAGAAAATTATTAAAAGAGTGTATTCACAATGCAATTATAGGAAAATATGTCGATCCATAGTGGAAGTCTAGGATGAAAAACTGATAATAGATAACAACGAAGCACGCTAAAACACATCAACACATGTCACACATGTTATTCCGTAAAATAAAGAAAAAATTGAGGAAAAACAATAGATCCGTCTACAAAACAGCCTCTTTGATACAGTAAAGTAAAAAAAATCGCACTCCACTATCGAAATGTAGGAAAATGTGCGAAAAACTTCTATTGCGCAGCGCGTTGAATCACACCCACACATGTCAGACGCTATTTCACAAAAACGCGCACTCGAAATCGATTAAAAAATATAGATCCCGGCACAGAAAATTTTTCTGGACACAGTTGGGTAAAAAAATCACACTTAAATACCGAAATGTAGAAAAAAACTACAAAAAACGTCTATTGCGCAGCAAGCAGAACCACGCTCAGACCTGTCAGACACTATTTCACAAAAACGCGCACTCGGAATCGAATAAAAAATATAGATACTTGTACAAAACACTCTGGACGATAAAGTGAGATGAAAAAATCCCACATAAATATTGAAATGTAGAAAAAAACTACGAAAAACGTCTACTGCGCAGCGCCTCGTCCATACCCACAACTGTCAGACGCTATTTCTCGAAAACACGCACTCGGAATCGAATAAAAAATATAGATCCTCGTACAAGACACACTTCTTGTCATAGTTAGGTGAAAAAACCCATTCAAACACAGAAATATACAAAGAAACTACGATAAACATCTATTTCGCAGCACGTAGAAACACTTCCAAACATGTAAGTCGTTATTTAACGAAAACGCGCAATGAGAATCGATCGAAAATCATAGATACTATTAAAAGACGGTCCACTGGACACAGTGATACTAAAATAGTTTAATCAAGAATCGAAAAACAGGATAGGTAAGCTAAAATATATAACTACTCGGCACGATTCACAACTTCTGCACGTGTCACTCACTGGATTTCATAGAATGACCGATAAAACTATTAGCCCTGTAAGAAAACTATCTTATCAACACTGCGATATCGAAATATTCTAATTCACCACGAAATCTAGTCGATAATATAGAAGTATGCTGTACGTATATACGATTCGTATTCTCATAGCTTTATTTCGTATATGTATCATAGAAATGAAAGAAGAATTGAGAGAACGATTAACTAATCTGCCTTTTCCAAGATATGTCGACTAAATATCGCAATTGAGAAGCGTAATCTATAATCTATAATCGACACTAAGGAACTACGTTGCGCCATTTTGTATTATATGCACTACACTCTATATGCACTGTGTAACTTCACTTTATTCCACATGTGGTATATTTCACTGGAACAAATGATGACACATACATATCTCGATCCTGGTAAAGTTCTCGTAATTCCTTAAACTTCTGCCGCGGTCCGTTCGCAAAAGTTACGACAATTTCGCACACGAAACCTACAATTGCAATATTACGAAATAACAATTTATTCAGCGCACTATTGTTCTCGAATATATATTTTTCTTGTTACAGGAATTAAAACATCACTTATCGATAACACTACTTCGCGATACGTTTCCTGCAAACGTCGAAAGTTTAATTTTGTTAGAAATATGTGCAGAAATATTCCGCCACGTATTCCCGTTACGTTCGATTCGGCATCGACTGAAAATGGCGACGGCTAGATCAACTAACGGTTTTTTTTTTCTTGCGGGAAGATACTTCTTATTTGAAATAGCCATATGTTGAAATATCAATTTACATTTATTATTTATCAAAAATCAACGTAAATGTGTTTTCGTTATGAAAATAACTTTATAATATTGCTTTATATCTATCGTATTTATCTTCGTTTAATAAAATCGTTAGTTTTTATAGAAACATCGAATTAAACCAGCCAATTTTTAATACTTTGTTACCATTTATCGAAATACCATTACGTACTAAATCTCAAAGATTTAAGTACACTTAAGTAAATTAAAAGAGTTTGAAGAATAATTTACAAAATTTCGTATTCTCCACTTAGAAACCAATCTATCGATAAAATTAACGATGTTTATTAATAAAATTGATAAAGAGTAACTTAGAAACGACTAAAATATATGTTCAAAATTTATAAAATACAGAAATATGTTACATACATATGCGATATCGACAGAAACACATTTTTTGTCGTATTTGGGTCTATTGGGCCCCACCGTGCTTCGTATTGAGTTAGCTCTTAGCCGACATCCGGTTAAATATGCTTTCCTCCCTTTGTAGCGACGCACCCCCGAATTCCAGCGGTCGGAAGGATCGCTAAATAAGATGGCACGCGATCGATGCCAAGCAGTCCCGATTCGACCTTGCGATTTTGCGGTCCGGTTAAGCTACCGATGAATGGAAGTTAATCACAGGGCCGCGAGCGATTGGTCGTATTTCAGCAGCGAAGGCCCCGGTTGGATTATAGCGGGGGTGAAACGGGCGCGAGCATAACCCTCGGAGCAGTCCTTCCGAGAGGCGATGTAGATTTATTTTAAAGGGTCGCTTTTATAAATGACGAGTGTTGTTGCTCGCGGCGGAAAGCCGAGCTCGGAAGAGGGGTGGTGTCGGTCGAGGGTCGAAAGGACGCCTTTCTCGCTCGGCCCTGTGACCTTTGCAGATTTCACCGACCATTCGCTGCGTAAATACCCTGTTTTTCTGTTCCTTCCTTCCTTTTTTCCCTTTTTTTCTTCTTTTTTTGATCAACCTCGATGCGCCAGTTACGCGAAACGATTAACGCTAAGGTTTTCGAAAAATAACGGGGATCGAGTCGCTGTCGGTGTTTTGTTTATCGGCGCGGAAAAAGAGGGTTGGGCGTTATTACGCTGACGCGTATACGGGCGATTCAGGGGCGAGTGAAATTTTGAATTGGCTCGAGTTGAACGATTAATGGCCGCGTACAGGTCGATCCAGAAACAAATGGGGATGAAGAGCGTTTTGTCTTTGTTACGTGGAAAATTCGATGCCGGCCGCTCAGCGAGTTTCACCGGATGCGTTTTGCGGGGCGCAGAAAATCGTGCGAGGTATATTGAAACTTACCGAGCGATAAATTACGTCCTCCTTGACGCGGTCGCGAGAAATACCTTGGTCGAAATTAACGTGCCGGGCGAAAATCGATGAAAACGAGAGCGAATTTGCAGGGTATATCGTCAAACTTGTCACGTACTGTCGTAATTATGGGCGTGACCCATCGCTCGATCCGATCGATCCAATCTTTCGGATGATTGATTTAATAGCTCGAGATACCGGCGGGCAAGGAAAGCGTAGTAACCAAATGCGGAATACTAATGTTCGTTGATAATAGCGATTAAGAACCGGTCGAGAGAGGCTCGTCCGTTTTACCGTTAAAGCGGACAAATTTTACCCCACGAAACTCGTTATCCATCGTTGGCAGAAATTTCGCGATTCTCCAAGGAATTCTAAGAAATCCAACGATTATTTTGAAGAATCGAGACGAACGCGTGCACGAAAATTCCTCGATTCGTCGGGAAATGGAAACGTTGATGTTTCGCGGAATTTGCAGAACAGGCGGAATCCGGTATATTTTATTATGCTTCTATAAGCAACCTCGTTTTCCGAGAAACGAAGGAGGAAGGGCGAGAAAGAGAGGATTTGCTTAACTCATTTTGTAAGGCGATGAGCCGAGCAGTCCGTGCTGCAAAGAGTTAAGCAAACGTTGCGCGTGGCAGCAAGATGAAGCGCCGACAAAACGGGTGACTCTCGCAAAAACACCGGTCATCTCTTTTTATTTTCCCGTACACGAGAGAAGATCCCGCGTTTTGCGTCGCTTTCGGCTCGATCGCCGAAGCGGATCCCGCGCGATCTAACGAACCAGCTGGCTCCTCGCGCTCGTTCACGGCCGTTGCTGTGTTTGTCCTCGTGTTGATATATAATTGTGTGTCAAGTAGTCTCGAAAGTATGGAAGGTGACGTAAGTTTGCTTGAAAAATGTAACGGAGGAAAAGTTTCGAGCAGCTTGTGGAACGAGCTACGTCTCCTCGTGGATGATAAATATTGGGTCATCCCGGAAAGTTTCCCCGGTTTTAGAATCGTTCGCTTCGAGCCAGAGTAGCCTCACGGATATTTTTGTACTTTTACTTTAATTAACCTGAAATATAGCGGATATTTCCAGAAGCGACACGTCATTTTCCCAAGGATCGTCGAACGAGTTCGAGGAATAATTGAGAATAATTTTTTAACCGTGTTGAGACTATCGAATCCTCGGCACGGAAATAAACGCGGTTCGGAGGAAAAGATGAAAATTATTCGGATTATCATTTGTAAGAAGTTGCGACAACAGTACCGTAGATTACAACAACGTTACTCGTAAATCCCTCAATTTCAGGCGTCGCTGATCATAATTCGAAGTTAATCTTCGCGAGAGCCGTGCTATTATAAGACGTTCGAGGGTGGGCGATTTAACGCAAACACAAACTGCGATCCCTGCTACCCCGTTCGGTGTCTCTAGGACAAACAGTATAATCCACGGACAGGCAGCTGTTCCTGTTTTTTTTTAAGATTCCCCTGGAACCTACGATAAAATACGACCGCCACGTGGCAAAGAAATTCGATTCTCCGCAGGAGCTGCTTTTCTCTTCGTGCTTGGACGCGAAGAGATTTATGGAGAGCGGTCGTAAGAAACGTGTAAGACGATTCTACTTTCTTGCCGGTTCTTCCGGTTTGACTTTCGGCTGCGGAACTCGACGTTTCCATTCGCTGGATCGCTCTATACACGCGATTATCGAGGATAACGATTATCTCGGTCCCGTCCAGCCGGCCGGCGATGTCTCACGGTTCCGTGAATTAATTCGAGTTATTTCGATCGGGCACTTCCGCCTACGATCTTCCGGAGATCGTTCGGTTAACAGAGGCGGCTCGTAGATCGCCGAGTAATTACCGGTCTATAGACGGTTTGACGAACAACCGACGTAGCATTTACATTCCAGCGTTTAGACAGTGCTCCCTCGCTATATAATTTCATCTAGGCACCTCAAGAGGCGGCAGAAACTGCGGCGCGGATTTCTCGGGATTGATATATGTCGACTGGTGTCGAACCCTTTCATTTCGAATCGACCCGGCCTATTAAGGGACCAGCATTTGCGCAACAAAGTGAAGAAATTAAATGGGTCCCCTTAAACGGTGCAATTATGCAATTAGCCGGAATACTATATTTCGCTGGTCTAATCATAACCATACGAATAACCATCCACCACGAAATACGCTCGAAACGTACCTCGTCGCCCCGTGATTATGGGTTTCTGCTTTTTGCCAGCTTTTTCGGCGGATACTCGCCTGTTCGCTTCTTACAGCCGCGTTTCGTCCCACACGCGATTCGAATATTAGAAAATTGAAAGAACTTTCTCGCGTGGTCGTTATCTTCCAGAACGGCGTATACTTGGTCTAGGATATAACGAGGAATGTATAAAAAAAATAAAGATATCGCGATCGTTTTAACCGGAATTTACTCGTTTCCCACGAGAACGAGATCGAGCGGAATCGTGAGGAGTATTTATCGGTTGCGTTATAATTAGCGAAGTTTCGCATCGAGAACGGATAAGGTAACGAGAAGCCGGAACGTCGCATTTGTTGGCGATACAAAGTAAACCATCCTTTCTTCCCCGTTCCATGCGAAAAATAAAGTTCTTACGTGGCTAACAACCATTTACAAGCGCAGCGTCGACGGAAGGGTAAGAGGAAGAAAAAGGAACGTCTCGATTTTCCCTTTGAGCCCTTCGTTTCCCCGCGCTTACGATCCGGCAACGACAAATCTATTAAAAGTTCGCAGAGCAGAACGACTCGCCGCCATTGTTCGCGTCACCGGGAAGGTATCCATCTTCCAGGATCCCCGCTGCTGGCAGAAGCGCGCTGGCGCGTATTTCCAAAACGTAGGCCACAAAAGAGCAAACTGAAGCCACCGACGATCTTAAGTGTCGCTAAAAGCGGACGAAATCGCCTCGAAATGGGACCTCCATGATGTGGGATCCTCTGGCTGCAGGTATATATACACGTCCCGTGGCCACGCGAAGAAAAACGTCATTCGAGCCGGGCCATTGTCGAGTTCGGGTCTACAATGGGGACAGCTGAACGAGAGGACCAAAACATTGAGACATATCCGTTGTTGTCCCTGTCACCGTCGACCCCTCCCCTCGGTCGGACATTATTACCAAAATATTTGAAACTGGTCCCGCTACCTGCGAAAGATATATCCGGCATTGTGCCCATTCGCGCAACGCGTTTAGCGTCCAACGACGCTCGTCAACGGAGACCCGATCGAGGGAATTGGAAACGGAGAGAATAAGTGGAGGGAAAGGAAAACGAAGAAGAGGAGCCATCGAAGGCCGGGGTAAGAGAGATCTCATTCCCGGCTGGAGATTTCGCGTAATTTCGATTCACGCTGCGTTCAGGTATACCCCGCGGCAGAGAAATATTTCCAACACCTGCACGGATCGTCATCGTTGGACCTGGTCTAACCCGTGATAGGTACGCGTATCTCCGGGATATATACAACCGCCAGTCAATAATTGTCGACGGGCGTACGCTGTTTCGCCAGTGACGGTAATTGTATTTATAACTGATCGCAAATGAGAGGATTAAAAATAAAACTTTAACTAGAATTCGTGGAAATCGAATCGCGGGGAAATTACGGGTAATCGTTCCTCCGCCTGTCTCTAACCTCCTGTTATTTCGTTTTTATTTTCGCACCGTTATCAAAAACGTTTCCACGGGCTGGACCAGTGACCTTTCCCCACCCAATGTTTTCTCGTTCGAATCAGCTGTTTGTATATAAATAAATGGAGAACGGCGTTAATGCGGTCGCAATACCGCGTCGAACGTTTCATCGGTTTTGCGCGACGCGACGTCGCGTGAAATTTAATACGATGCACGCCGCTCGCGGAAAAATAACGAAGAGAAGGGAAAAGCAGATCCTTCGGCTGATTAAAGCCGCGCTAGGGAAATCGATCCGGATGTTTATCGGGGATAAGCAAACCCCGGCGATACGTTTCCCTTAATTAGAAATGTATCTCGCGTAAGGTATTCGAGGCTCGTCCACGCCGACATAAAGACGCAAGTTTCGGTAGTCGCGTAACAGCGACGTGTCTGCGGGACTTGCACGAGAGTTTAAGAGGGTGAAGCGAAAGAGGAGGTCGGAATTTACAGAAGGGACGTTTCACCGCTGGAGATTTCGTATAATTTTGGCTCACGGGCCGCTCACGTTCCCTGAAAAATGTTTGGCACACCTGCGGCGTTACGTGATCACCCGCGGTGACACAACGAGCTGATCCAGCGAGCGCGAGGAAATTGTAAGGTAGGCGTCAACCTTGGAAAAACACGAATCCCACGGAATTCCTCCGGTACGTAACGCGAAATTACACCTTTTCACCGCGCCTCGTTGCTGCCAGGGGAAACTGACGCTTCTCCGAAAGTCACGAACCCGGCGTTCAAAGGCCGAACAGTCGGTAGGCACGAATTCGTCTATTCGAATCTTAAAGACGCTCGGCGGAACGAACGGCGGAAGCCGAAGCGGGTCTCATCGCGACGCGAAATTCGCTCAACATTCGACAGGGAACTCGGACTGAGGCTGACAGTCCATTTGACTAATGAAATTTTGGATAGCTAAACATTCTCTGGGGTATTCCTTGGCGCTGGCGCGAGAGTATCGGCAAATCCAGTTGCTGCTTGATGGAATCGCGAAGGAAAGTGGCCGAGTTACGGGCGCGAATGCGCGAGGCGGTCGTCGCGTCGCGATTTGCATCGGCGAGGCGATCGACAAACTAACCCGCAATTTCATGCATACGTCATCGGGAATAGGGTGGCTAGTAAACGTGACGTTCGACGTTACGTCGATGCGCGGCGGATCATCGGCGAATTCCACGGAAATTCTGCTGTCGCTTCGCGCCGCCTGCTAATCCGCCGTGAATTTCGCCGCGAAGACGGGAGCGAGTTATGCGGCTGGCGGGAATTACGCGTCGATCCGGCATCCTTACTCGGTCGAATCGCCGTCGGACTGCCGGAGTTTGGAAATTGCCGGTGATCGGGTCGATGGGAAATTGCGACGACGAGGTTTGCGCCGTTAGGACAACGCGGTCTCCCGGCGAAATAAACATATCGATGATAGGCGAACGCGGCGGCTTGTCAGAATCACCGTGCAACTGCGCACGGATCGCTCGTTTACCGTTAACGTATTTGGTTACCAGCGAAGCAAATCAAGCTGGACTGTGGGATAATTGACAAGACGTATGGTGAACGTTCACACCCTTCCAACTGAGCTAATTGGGAATTCTGTTTGTTGCTGTGGCACACTGTTGGAGTACAAAGGTTGTTCCGTAATAGTTACGACAATAGCGTTCGCGTTCCCCATTGTTCGCAATAACGATGATCACTCGGCGCATAACGTTGTCCCGTTCGATCGCTATCGAGGCAAATCGATTACTCGATCCACATTTACGACAACTCGAGCAAAATGGTCTTACGCGGAGTTAGGGACCACGCGGTTGACATCGATGACGTTCGTGACTCGTCGCGTGCACGATGCACCCCATAGTTCGAGGAACTTTTCAGCGGAGTAAATAGTGCAACGTCGTTCGCGCGATGGGTGAAATTTTCCTCGTCCTGTTTCGGCTCGGTCGTGGCCGTGTACACGACCCCTAAGCATCGTTACGGTGGCTCCCAGTACGACGTAACAAGTTTTAACGCACTATCGAGGTCGGTGCATAATTAAGGAGTGCCGTGTACCCCACCGGATCCCCGCCCTGCGCGAAATGATGATTAATTCAGACGTTAAACGTTGTAAACTAGTTTCCGTTTTATTGCCAGGCGCTTTATGAATCTTTACTCGTGCCAGAGTACACCCGAGAGCGCGGAACGTATCAATTTTTCCAAGAAATCATGCTGTCCTATCCAGCTCGGCTTTCACCCCTCTCCGTTCCTTCTTCGCGCTCGACCCTCCCTTTCTTTCTCTTTTTTCTCTTAGCCGAAGCAGGCCGCACAACGGTCCACGTCGAAACTTCATTGTGCCGCGGAAATCGATGTGAAAAGGTGGAAAATGAAAAACGACGGCGAGAAGGAAGAGAGCGTCGGTGTTCCGACGCTCGGGCTGCCGCTGCTTTGAGCCACCTTAAAAGCCGTTAAATACCGCGCCGGAATCGCCTTTATGGCCGCCAATGATTCAGTATTTACGCACAATGCCGGAGGAATTGGCTTCCACGGAGCCCAGCCGTGGCGAAGTCACCATGGGAGGTCTGGAAACTTTTCCCCGCGTGAACCATCCTCGTCGACCCTCCAATCCTTCTCGCTTTACCACCGTGACACGCGAAAGCCACACGGAAAAGCGTGACTTCTCGTGATCCGAAGATCCCGCGCCTCTTCTCGCGTTCGTTTCATTTCTTTTCCTTTCTTTCTCACGACCTTGACGAATTCGAAAGATCGGAAGACCATGTGCCTTCTTTCGGAAAAACGTCGTTCAACGGGTTTTAATTTTCAAGTCTCGATGATTCGATGATCCAGCGTCGATCATCGAGATATCGTTCTCGAATTAATTCCGAAAGAAGAACGGCTGACGAGGCAGGCGAATAAACAAGGATGCGCATTAAAATGGAAGTTACACAGCCGGAATAGCGATATTACTAATTACAGCGATCCCAGCTTAGACTTTAACGAGCCACTTACCAGTGGTAGCAACGAGTGGAGCTTTCGCTCGGTCGATGTAAATTAACGGTTAAATTTTAAATCGTCCCGCGGCACGTAATAGCGTAGCATCCTTTTAATTCGATTTCCTCTTTCTTAATTCAACGTCGCTTTTAATTACTTCCGCGAGGCATTACCGAGCTATGAAAAATTCAACCGGCAGCCGACGCATCGTCCCGTGACGTATTTCATTTACAATCGTCCCGATTATCCGCGTAATGGGTCAGAACGGTAACAATGCTCGCGAGCAATTTAACACCGGCTATTATCGCGTCACGCGTCACCAAGAACGCAAAATTCGTCGAGTTTTCCTGAAATTACCTTCTCGGCGTGGCAGGGTGTTTCGCGGCGCGCGATTACGAGCTGGCATTTCAATTCGAGGCCCTCGAGTGCCGGCTGCGCCGTTGGATTCGAGTGACCTTATTCCCTAACAAGTTTGTTGAAATGTCGCCGCTTTCGTCGGGGCTCGGTCCGGCTTAAAGTCCTTCCTTTCTTTGTTCAAGAAAGCTGATTCACGGTTGAAAGAGGGAGGAAAAATAGAAAGGGAGGACAGAGGTGGACGTAGAACGGGAGGAAGCCTTAAACCCTCGGAGGAGGGTATCTCCGTCTAACGAAACGGCGCGTAATTTTCAGCAAGGTTACACTCTTGCCGGAGATATCCTTGATAGCTGGACCAGCTTGTATCGCGAATGTTCGCTCGTTTTCCTCCATATCTTCAGGGTTTACGAGCGCGGCAATATTATATCTTTTGATATACCGGCATATTCTTCTCGAAAAAACTTCCAGGTTTACGAATAAATTAAATTTTTAAGAGAGAGAGATAAACGTAAATCCGTCTCGTTGTGAATTCCCGCGCGGGAACATTTGCCGATGGAATCGGCTCTGTGCGAGCAAATGAGAAATAAACAGTGCCCGATTTCTTACGCGTCCAGGCCTTTCACGAGCGAAACGGACGACAATTCCAATTAGAATCGAAGAAGAAATCCCCGGCTAAACGAGATAGACACGCGCGCGTACCTGCGCGATGGAACCTTAAACGGGCGACATTCCGGTCCGTGGCTTAGAATGGACCTCGAACAGGCCTAGAATGGGCCCGGAATGGACCGCGACAGAGCGGGGTTTTAGGCTGACCTTATTCCCTAAAGGGTTTATTGAAATGTCATCGGCTGAACTATGGCCGAGGTCCGCGGAAGGCGGCCTACAATGGTCCTCGATGACAAGGGAGGCGATAAAATATTGATTGCACCGCGCCAGGTCCTCGCAGGGCGAATCCTTCCTTTTTCATCGTCCACGGGGGCGCGTGAAGCGGAGGACGGGCCGAGGGAGAAAGAAAGGAGGAGAGAAAGAGAGGACGCGGAGAGCCGGATGAAACGACGAGTAGCTCGATACTGACAAAGCCTCGCGTTCTTTATGAGCGACACGAACATTACTCTTGCCGGCGTGAGTTATGACGCGGCATATGTTATCAGGCCCGTATTTCGCACCTGTTCACGCATTTTTCTTCGGCGTCGCGGCAACGGCTCTCGAATCGTCGCGCACAATGGTCGCGGCGCGGCTAGTCGGCGCGAAACAAGCGCCGGCACCGCGGTAATGAAGATCCAAACGGATAACGAGCTGCTGCACGAACACATAGCCTGCGCACACACGCTATTTAGTAACCGATAGGTAACGACCGTTATATTACCGGGACGCTGCACGGGGCTCGCTTTCATCGAGCCCGCTTGTCGAGCAATTAACTCGCGTTATTTTCATAATCGATAACCGTGGCGCGGTTTCAGCGAACGATACGAAAGTATGTTCCGGCAGCGGATGATTCATTTCGCGAGCAGGAAACTGGAACGAGCATAACGAACGCTCGCTTGCGCGCACCAAAAGCTCGTGAAATTGTTCCGGTCTACGCTGCAACTCGAAACCTCGTTGTCGAGTTATCGAACCGAATTACTTCTCGCCGTGCCCGATTCCCTCTTAGAACCAAAAGCTTCTCCTATCGACTTCGCGAACATTTCCCCGGGAAAGCCTCTTGTTCGCGGTTTCCTTTCGTTCCGCGATCCACCGTCTTGGCGAGTAAACGCGGCCATGTTTTTGCACTCGCTCCACGCGAAGACGCGAGCGACAACGACCGTTCGTTGCCGTTGGTCCAGGCTGGAGCCTCGCCAGTGCACGGACGTGCGGAATTGTCTCAGGACTAATTCGCGATGCAGCGGGCCAGCGGCCGTAACTCGCCGCGGGAACGTCTTTCCGCTCCAGCGGCGGAAAAAGCTCCGAACTCGTCGCCCCCGTCGATTTACGTCGGGGCAGAAGTTGGCGCGAGCAGTTCGCGCCACGGCGTACCGGCTATAATTAACGCGGAGGATGCGAACTGTACTTACGGACGATTAATTAAACCGCACACGGCGCGCTCGCTCCTGGGACTCGTAAGCGGCGCGGCCGCATTGTAATGAAATTGTGTTTCCGATGATAAAGATACCAGCAGTTGCTTAACCTGCTGTTTCTCGCCGCTGTTACGCTCCTTTCATAGATTATCGCTTCTCGCTTTGTCCTTTGGCGCCGCGCCGCATCTCGAATCGCTTATCTCGTACGGTTAAGTGAGAAACCGTGAAACCGGAGAACTCGAGTTCACGGACGTTGTAACGCGGCGATGAAAATAAGAATCGCCACTTGCGGGTCACGGAGGGAACGAGCTGGTAACGATGATACTTTGATCTTTCAATTTCGGCCGCGACTTCCGGCGCGTTTACCTCGGTCTGCCGGGAACGTGGAACTGCACCGGGAAAGGGAAACGTTACTCGGTGGATCGTGCTCTGGAGATCGGCGAACGGAGTTGGTCGAGATGGAGAACGGAGCGTAGAAATCCCGGCCGGCGACGAGGAAAATCCTCGGCTTTGGCGTAATTGCCGCCGCGAATGAGAGACATTTAAATATCGAACTGCCGTTTCCCGATTAGTTACGGAAACGCGTAGCCCGCCGCCTTCGTCGGCTCCCCGTTTAATAGCGACGCGAATTAATATCGCGTCCTTTCGTGCTCGTTGCAACTCGAAGGAGATTGAAAAAGAATCTCGTTACGCGTCTACCTTCCCACCCCTCTCTCCCTCTCTCTTTTTGCGGGACCGTCGTAAGATTTCTATTAAACTGTAATCGTTGTTTCTGAACGAAAAAAGGGAGAATTAGTTAGCACCCCAACCCCAGCAGCTTTGAAAACACAATTTCTTCTCATCGATCTTGGAAGTCTTCCGAGGCAATTACCGCTGTCTCGTTACGTCTTACCCGACAGGCACATGTAATTCCTGGCAATCGGGAAGAGAGCCGCTCGCTTCGCTTCTCCTTGCAAGAAACGCGCGTTACGCGGCACAAAGGAAATGCGGAATTCGTAGTTAGATTCGGCCATGGATGTACGCGCGATTTGCATTTTCAAAAGTACAAATTCCACGGGACGTTTGCTGCGTCGTATCGTTTGAATCGCTGTTCGGTACTGTTTTAACGAGCAAACGAGACGGCCGAGAACGGACCACCCTGTACGTGGCAAAAATCTATGCCCTCGGCCGTATACCTGCGGAGAATGGATGGCACGGTTTCGTCCGAGTTAATTCATGCCCTCTAGGATGGACCAGATGGCAACGATAGGACGCTTTGTGGCACTCGGACGTTTTCCTGTAACAACACGGCAGTCCGTGGCATAAGGTTAATAGAAACCTCCAGCAGAAGAACATCGTTAAACCGTGCCACGACGCCTTTGTTAATACAGCGGCCAGCGGATTCATGCTGCGGGGGTGTCCCTGGAAAGCCGGACATACATTATGCATTAGGACAGCGTGTCGTGGTTTCGCGTGGTGTGCTCGAAAATAATTAGAGCCGTGCAATTGAGAAAAGATTTGGAGCGTGGGGAAACGCGACGGAGGGCAGAGGGATGGAAAAGGGTGGGAAGAGGGAGGGTAAAGGGAACGGAAGTCGGGAGATATACACCGTGGAGCTCTCTGTAAAAGCGTACGGGTGCGACTCGGTGGAAACTTTGAGACGATTTAAGATTCCTTTGAAATTTCACGGTTCGCCGGGCTCTTACGCGAGGTCATCGATTGCGGATATCAACCGCACGGTCCGGTCCAGCCCGTGGCCTTCGATTTCCCTTGGTTTTCTCGGTTTCCTCGCTTTTCCGGCACTCGCGGCGGTCGCCGTTTCGACGATCGACCAGACGACGGTCCCTTATCGCACATAGAAGGCCAGGCGGGAATTTTTTAGCGCCCCGCCGTATCGCGATCTAGGACATCCAGACGGAATAATCGAGTTTCCATCAGGACCCGGTACGGTTATCGTGGAAATCCCTCGCGCAGGATTTGTCGTCGGCCCTAGCGGCAGCCGACCCCGCCACTCGTGTCAAAGGAGTGACGATCGCGGAAAGCTTTGTCAGAAATACCAACCCTCCACTTACTACCTACGTACCTACCACCTCACCTATTCACCGTCACTCGCGCGATCCGCCGCATACCAGCCTTTAATACGCGCGCGTACACGGACACGCGGCTACCGTTTGCACGGATATATAGACGAAATATCCGCGTTCGCTGGAGATGGTGGCAATATTTGCGCGGTCCTGACAGCAAGACAATGAGCCTCGATCCGACACGCGATGTACAACCCCCTCTGGTTCTCTATCATCCACCATCCACCCTTGAACCCCCACTTCTTGTTATGGTATACCCAGCCAGACGCATCTAGCCCTTCGCGATCGTACGGAAAAACAGAGGGTGAAGGGGATGAAAGGACAAAGAGGGAGATACTCGATGGTAATCCTGAATTGTAAATTAATCCTCCACCATTCCAGATTAATTTATACTTCGGGATTACACGCGCGTCCACCTAGGCCAGAGATCGATCGGAACGTGCCAGTTCTCTATTTATTTTAGTTTAATCTTCGCTCATACACGAGGATCGCGGCGAAACTCCGCTCCTTCCGCTCCTCCTTCCGTGGGTGACCGATGAGACAACCGAGGACGAGGTAATAACTTTCGACGATGTTTCGCCCCAAACGAAGGTGTCGCGACGAGGGTCGAGGGCGAGCTTCCGTTCCCACGGGACGCGTCGCGTTTATTTGTTTGCTCAGGTATTCGCGTTTAACGATTCGGGGTGGACGCGGTTTCGTTGGTCGTTAGCGCGTGCCAGATTTTTCCTCCGACCCCGACGCGCGTCGTAAATTACTCGTTTAAGGGGATGACGCGTAAATTTGCGCGACGTCGATCCGTTACCGACGTCGATCCGTTACCGACGTCGATCCGTTATCGACGTCTCTCCGGTTTCGTACGCGTTCCTTCTCGTTCCCATCGTTCCCGATCGCGAACGAACGGGCGGAACATCGCGCTTCTTTGGACAGGGAGCAGAGAGGGTACGCGGCGGAGAACGGGAAAGGTAAACAGCGTTGATCGCGTTACTTATTTTGGGCGTAAATCCGCGGAACGCGTCACATCCTGTTTCCCACGCGGATTCATCGGGTGCAGTTTCTCGGGCCTGCGATCGAAGGTTTTCCAGAGCCCGGGCTGGCAAAGCACTGGTTGGAAGTTCGATTGGACGGGTCAAGCGAGGAAAATGTACGGCGCGGCGAGACTTAACCGTCGGGGATAAGTAGCTGTCACTTCCGTTGCGTCAGAGGCTACGTTTGCCGGATCCGTGTGGATGTATCCGGGAACCGTGTGCGCCGGCAAACCCGCAGCTTTCACGGCTTTCGGACAAATTGTGAAAAGAATGATGTATCGAGCCTGTAAACGGCGTGACGTCGGTGCGGCCTCGTCCGAAGGACCTCACAGCGTCTGCCGGTGCCCGGAACAGCTTCTTACGTCCGTCTGGAGACGCGACCAGGACCGTCTGCCCGCAGCAACCGCCCATTACGACCATTGTATTCCCGAGGAAACAGTCGTCCGGGACACGTAGTTACCCTTTACTACCATGGCTCCCGATTCCTGGGTGTCCTCGACCTCCTTCCACCCGGGGTACAATTACATTTTCACGTCCCACGGTTTGGACAAACGGCGAGGAGAGCCCTTTCGCGGTGGAAAATACGAGCAACGGAGAAAGCGCCGGACGGAGAACCGAGAGATTTCTTCGGTGATTGGAACACCCTGCGGTTTATCTCTTTAACGATCTTTTGTGCTTTCCTACTGGACAGCCGGGAGTGAGTTGGAAACTTGCCGCGGTATCGGCAACCCTGATTGTATCGATCTTGAATGCTAATAAGGAAATAATTCGAGTCGGAATGGCCTCGGAGGTGTTAGCCGGCGTGAAGCAATTTGCAGTTGGATTCGGCTAACGTGCCTCCTCGTCCTCGCGCGAATTACCGCGCCCGCTCTTTCCGTTTCAATTCCCCTCTGTCTTTCCTCTTTTTACGCTCGTCCCTTTTCCCCGTTTCCGAACAGCTTCTCGAGTTCTCGTTTTCGAGTTCCCGACCAAACGATCCGAGCCCGTTCGGGATCATTCGCGAGACACGAGCTCCTCGTAGCCTCGTATAAACCGCTTAAACGACTCGTAACGATCCGGCCATATTTCTCGGTGAAATTATCGCTTCGTCGACTAGCCAGCGCGATTCCTTCATCCTCGGACGTGTCCCTCTTTCGACTTCAACGTCCCAGCGTGTACCCGACGCCCGTAATTACGTTGGAGGAACGTGTAAATCGGGATTTCACGCGGCTCGAAACTGCTGGTGCAACGTCTCGGGCTGACCGATGCGTTATGGGTATCCAGTTGACAAAATCTGGCCGAGACATCGGACGCTGATTCGAGGCGGATTCGAGGCGGGAAGGTGGAATTCCGATCGCAGGAGCGGTGACGCGCGGCCGGATCTCCGGCAGACACCTACGAAAGCGGCTTTCTCGTCACGCTCGGCTCTCGCCATAATTCGGTACGGCCGACAGCTCGGAATGTTTATGCCCCGTAGATACTTTACCTGGCCGGCCAGTCTGTGGTCTAAACCCGTGATATATAACGAGAGGTTGACTAATCCTTTCTACCCTTGTGGTCGGGCCACGATGTTCGGAAACGTAAATAGCTCCGGCTGAGCTTTGAAATATATATACCGGAATAATACTCGGAGCGATAGCTATAGCGTCATCGTTCTGACTAGCTTTAAATAAAGGCCACCACGGAATGGACGGGAACGAATCGAAACGAAAGATCCGCTTTTCGCGTCGGAATTCACCGAGTGACAACGTCGAACAGCTGGTCGAAGTGCTAGGCGTTTGCGTATCGGCGTATTCCGCCAATTGAATTTTTCACACGGCGCTTCCTCGGAGGACAAAGCTAGCGTAATTGCACGCGAAGGTAAATTAGATCATCGTTACGCGTTAATTACGGAAGAGGAACGCGTATAACGGGGAAAACGGGTAATTTCGTTTGCGTTTTCTTGCATGGCGGAACGTAAGCGCCTGACGCTCGGTCACGACATTATTCGGAACGTATGTTTCCGCGTGTTCTACGTGCCCTCGTTAATTCTGTGATTAATGCTACTTTCGCAACGGGCAGAGAAGCCGCGGCGTAACAACGAGGCCAAGTTATTCGGGCAAAAGCGAGAGCAACAAACACGCTGCTTTGTGGCAATTACTTTTAAATATACTCCTGACGAGACGGCCGTGTCCTCGTGCGTGTATGTATTTTGCCGGTTAAAAGTGTACGGGTCTCCGTCGAGCGACGACAACTGGTGCACGAGGACACCAATTGCGAGAGAGCCTTTCTAGAAATTAAACTCATTGGGAATCTAATTTCGAGTAATCAAGCTTTCGCCAGGTTTCACCTATACTTCGCGCACACTACGGCTTGTTTTCTCTGTGAGAGTACACGAGAGCTCGCGCGAGCCTTGTACACGCGTAAACACGCCTCCACGCGCACGTTTACGAACACGAGTCGAGCGTCCGTGAGGGAAACGAACGCGTGTATAATTACGTGACAACACAAATGATATAAAGGAATCGCCGAGTGCATTACAGAGGCGAGTACCTTCTTCCGCGAGAGATCGGGACGCAGCGACGAGTTCATCGAGCAGTTCAAACATTCGTGTAAAACGCGTGTATTATCGCGCGAGACCAATCGGCGATCTTGTCGCTCGCTGCAACCGCGCGCCGATCGAAACGTCGATAAAAGAATAATTCCGAGGAATTTGCTCTTCCGAACGTATATGTACACGCGCGCTATTGATCGAAAAGTAATTAAAATGTTGTAATAGTACAAACAGACAGATGAAGCGATCGGATATAAATCAAATATTGATTCGTTAAATACGCCGATTTCATTCCGCGGAACGCACGTTAGATTAGCTGGGTGATAATCATTCTTCCTACGACGCGGCCGGCCTGTTCGATGACGTTTCATCGTTCGATGTTAATCGCGACCGATTAATGCTCGGGGGTAATTAAACGCGTTCCACGCCACTCCGCTCCGATCCGCGCCGTTCGTCTTCCTTTTCTCATTCCAATTAGCTATTACGATCGGCGGAAGACGGACGATAACGAGTCGCGGAACATTGGTCCGTGTTTTATAAAGCCATTATCGAGGCCCGAGCGAATACGTAAGCAGGGTCCATTCGTCAAAGCTCCGGCTCGCGTCGTTCCTTACCGGGGCCGGCCTTGTAAGCCGCGCTCGACACGGTTACACGCGACTAATAAATAAGACGTACGCGGCCTTAACGATTCCGATCGGCCATTTGCTCGCGCGGTACAACATCATGCGGCGCGTGTGTTGCGCGATTTCGATATTACGCCCAGCTCGGTCCCAGCTCGGCCAGGATCACCGGGGGTGTCTGTATCCGGCGGAGAGATACACGCGACACCGTGTACACGGCCGATCGTCATAATTTATAAAGGGGAATTAATTTTGCGGAAAGGGAAAAGCGCGCGTACGCGCCGCGTCCACGTCGCGTCCAGCCTGTCTGTCCATTTGCATAACGCGAATAATTATCGATAGTTTCACGTCCTGATACACCCGGTCGGCGCTATCTCGATTTTACAACCGTCCGCCTACGCGGGTAAACGAATAAACAGCAGATAGAGCCTGGCTGGGCACGGTTACGAGCACGATGAAAAGAATCTCCCGTAAAACCGGGGTAATTTCGCGGAGGAACAATTGCAATCGATACCACGACGTATGAAACGACGGTAATAACGCCTAATTGAATAACGAGAATGCGCCAGGATGTACTCCGGTGAAACGTAGTGTGCATTACAGAAAGGTCAAACTGCGAAAATGCTGGAAATGATTCGCGGACGACGATAATATCGTTTCACGGCCCGCCGAATATCGTAATCAACAATTGAACAAGATAATCGGGTAACGATATTTAATTAGCCGTGTATTATCGGCCGCCGCGGCCTTACAGAACGAAACGGGACGCAGCCTGTGTTCTTCCGACCGGGCTATATTTCTGCTCGATTTGTTTCCCATATTTTAGACCCGTGCGGAAACCCCAGCCGCTCGGTTGCGGTGAAATAATAACAACGTATCTCTGTCCACATGTCACCGACCGCATTCGATGCCTCGATCGAATCGACCTTTCGCCCGCTGATTATCGCCGGTTCGGTTAGCGAGCTGAAAACCATAGCGATACCGCGTAGCCGATTCTATCGCGGAGATTTCGCAGGATCTCATAGAACGCCGGAAACCGCGGGTACAGGGGCAGTCGGATCGCTGTGAGGCAGATACAAATTTCTCGGAAGACGACCGGATTCGAGGACGAGGCCTATTACACGGAAAGGATCTGGCGGAGGCCGCCAGATGGGATCGAAAGGGCGGAGAGATCGAAAGGGAGAAGAATAGCTGTAAGAGTCGCGGCGGCTGGAAACTCGAAAAGTTGAATCCCCGTGACGAGCGGTAAATCACGGACGCGTTATGGTATCCTTCCGACCGCGAAACGTCCCGGGATGACGCGCGAAGGAGAGATCGGTCGGAGCGGATCACGAGAGGACTGCTCGGGCCTCGCGAGTCGGCGCAGAAGACGAAGAGGAGACAGAGGGTCCGGCGCGAAGGAGCGAAGGGGTTCCGAGGCGCACGATAATAATTTGAACGCCGGTCATATTTCACTAAGGCGGCCGTGAATTATGGCAGTCGCGGTCGACGCAAATGATTTAGGTTTAATAACGACGGCCTGTCCGCTGGGCCCAGGTCAGCTGGCCATTGTCGGTGGAACGACGGGGGCCTTTTTCTTCCATCCGATGTCTCCTCTGACTCACGGCCGTCTCGCCGTTGGTTCACCTTCGTTCTCTATCCTACCGAAACGAATCGCGTCGCGAGGCCGTACGCGTTCCCGATACGCCGGGACGCTGCGTTCTCCGTGGTATTTCGCGGAAATTCCGCGATAAAATCGCCGAGCGTGTATCGCGTGTCCGGCCGGGCGAAACGAAAAATTCCAACGTCGCGTGAACTTCGTGTTTTCCCGTGACTAACGTTCCGCTATTGTCACGGGGAAAATAAACGCGAGCCGCGAGAAGTTTCGCGGAATGGTGTGCGCTTTGTGCGATTTTGCCCGTTTAAACGAACGTTACGCGGATACGAGCGCGCGACGAAGGAACGTTGTACGGCGACGCGCGAGCGTGTTCGGACGATTTTTGGACAAGCCGCGCGGTGTGACGGCGGACGAAGAAAAGCGTACGATTTAGGAGAGGAGAAAGCTTGTCTCTAAACTCTTGGAACGTGGAAGAGGAGACGGTATCTAACGCCCACGGCGACCGGCTCGTGTTCCCATACACAGGCTCAACTGTCATGTTTATAGCCGCAGTGGAATTCCGGTTAGTTTCTCTATAGTCGAACAGATAACGCGATTTCGTGTCTTGTGCTTGCGTATCGGTGTTATTGGTACCGCAATGGCGCGACTGTCGCATAAACATATCATCCTTAATGTTCCAACGCACTTTCCGCTCGCTTACCCGACTTTCGGCGCTGCGCACGCGTCCGCGTTGCTTCGTTTTAAGTTAATAAATCAGCCGTGTTTCCTGTTTGTTCACGAAACGCGTGCTCGTGTGCAATAAAACTCGGGATATCACCGCGGTACGTGCGTAGGTACGTTCTTCGGTGCATTCCGGAAAGTTGGAATTTCTTGAAAAGAACACGAAGCGTTTTGTACTCGAACGTAATAGCGTTAGAACCGGCGAGATGTTGACGAATGTACGCATACAGGTGATAAATTTAATCGCTCGGCGAATTTGCACCGACCGATTTCGCGGATGTTAACTTTCGGTTCGCGGAAGGCGGCGTTGTGAGAGGATTAAAATATTTCCTTGTCACCGAGGGAAAGTTTCGGATAACCGAGAGAGGTTGCCGGCTGTGTTCGCTTTTGCTCTCGTTGCTCGGATTCGTCGTTACGTCGGTGAACTCGGAATTTAAGATTAGAAAACCGCAGACGGAGCTGACTCGTAACGGCGGTGGTTGATTTGGCGGCGGCAGGAAGCGGCGCAGGTTAATCGCTCCCTCCTGAAACCTCGGATCGCGAAACAATGCCTGGAAGTTCGGGGTCTTCGACTAATCGGCGACGCTGAACTGCGACTGAACGCGCGGCGCAATTTCGCGAAGATTAGCGAGCAATCAGGCCCTTTCACGACGAATCCTCTCCATTCGATTCAGCTATCCACGGAACGGTTAGGCGAGTGCGCGAGGGAATACCGTCTGCTTGCCACTTTCTTCGCGAGGAACATTCAATTTAATTACCCCGTAGAATGGCACGAACTCGAGTTCTTCCTCGAAAAGTTTAGCCCGTCGATCTAGCCAGAGGAAAACGATTCGTCTCTGCTCTTTTCCACGGTGTTACTTTTCAGATCCCTTCCGGCCCCGTTAACTTTCTAACGCGGCCCCCGCGCTACGTAACCTTCCCGCGGAGCCCATTATCCGCCAACACCCGCGTCCAGACCTCTCGATTGTTACTTCAAATTTTTCAACCGGCCTACAATCGAAGAGATATCGCGATTTTTCCCTCAAAAATCCTGCCAACCTGAAAAACTTGTCGCCGACCTTCCTTTTAATTAAGCCAAGCCTCAGATATAGGGAACGACTTTTCTCTCGCGTCCTCGAGCTACGGTCCCAAACAATTAATTTTAGTTTATACCGGTCCCCGAACATCGGACCAACACGCTTTCGTCGTTATCTTTTTTTAGCAAGGTTACTAAATTAAACTTTCGATGAAGATTAATATTCGAAAAATAAAACGTCGACCATCGTACGAAACTGTTTCCGAATGTATATGTATATATGTTACGTACAACGACGTAAAGCGTCATCTCGAGTCTGGAACCGCGTCATCGAAAACTTGGTCGAGATGGTCCGTACGTATTTACGAGATACTTTCCGAAACAGAATATGCCGAGGCCATTAAGAAGGCGATGTTGAACCGGCGCGGATGCCGGCGGATTGACTTGCGTCAACTTTTAAATCCGCGTAATTCCTCCTTGCCGCAAAGTTAGCCGACGTAAAGTAGTAAGTTGAGGAATGCGCAACTTTATAATTTGATCGCCGGGGGTTAAAGGAGGCCGGGGTAATTTGCAAGGAAGCACGCGTGAAACTTCGCCATATTAATTTGAATTTATACCGGCGAAGCGGCTTCCGTTCCACCGCCCCGCGACCAGCGTCGCGCTCCGATTTCCGGTTTAGAGCGTCGTCGATGGAACGCGATGGTCGATACTCGCGCGAATTCTCAGGGTCGTGATCAAAATCTACTTAGTCTGTCGCGCGACAAGCGTCGCGTCGTTCTCTTTCTCCGTGTTTCCTGCCGAGAAAAAGCACCGCCCGGAAACGTAAAGGATTGGCTATTATTTTTTCTCGGATAACGCCGGCCGGCTGTTCCCTAAGTGATGTACGAGCCTTCCGAAGAATTCCCACGAAAAACTTGATAAAATGGCAATTTTCGTGTCTTATTTCTCGGGCGATCGTTCAATGTTCCTGCTAAAAAATGAAACGCACGGCAGCACCGCCGCAGCGACCTTATTCGATTCCACCGCCTCCGCTCCTCGAATACGTCCCGCGATGAATTATCGGGACCAACCGGATCTATTTCCGTTCCCGCTAACCTAAAGCATTCGCTAAACGCGCGCGTTCTTACCGCGACTCTCCTCGCGGCTGATCCTCGATACGCGATATGCAACAACGACCGTGGAGGATCTCGACGCGGAAAGAAAGGCACAAAGAGGTTGGCGTATTCTAATCTAAGACGCTAATGCAAATGGCGCCTTTGCATCGCGGCTGCTCGAAACTCTTTCATCGGTGCTTTTCTTTGCTGTCCACGTCGGTCAGACTTAATGGATCGTCTGTAACACGCGTGTCGATTCCGGCTCCAATTTTACTCGTTACGGCGGCTATATGGCCGCGGGTTGCTTCGCTTTTCAAAGCGGATCGTCAAAGAACCAGCGAGCTCTCCTGCAAAGATAACATCAATGGCGAACGGAGCATGGTTCACGGATGTTTCCACGGACGCTTTTGACAAAGTCGCGGTCGCGTTATTAACGAGGCGTTCGCAGTGACGAATGGGCCTTCGTCTAATAAAGAATTTACACGCGAATCGCGAATTCCTCTCGCCTCCCGTCTTATGTCTACCTTTCCCGCCTTTCTCTCGTTCTCTTTTCGGCAACTTAATTAAAGCCAGACACACCGGATTACGAAGATTTTTATCCGGTGGCTCCAGCTGAACGAGCTAGACGCTGAAAGCTACCTGAAATTTTTGCCCGACGCTCGCGCGACTTTATTAAAATTCGTCGCCAGAAATTCCTTGGAATTACGCGATAAGGAACCTCTCCGGACCCTTCCCCCTTTCCCATCACGCGTATTTCACCCTTTCCCCCACAGCGAGATATCCCGTCGAATCGCTTCTGCTCGATTTCGTATGCACGATGACGCGGAGCCCGAAAATGGGAACGTATTTTCGTTCGATGAATCATCGCTTATTACCCGGTCCGACCGATTAGGAGCCACGTTATGACTCATTTACGCGTCGGTAGGGATCACTCGTGACACAGTCATAGTGCTTTTTACCGAACATCGCGTAAGATACGAGCGTCCTCGACGATCGAATCTTGCGTCGTTAACGGGCGATCGCAAACCCGGCGTTTCGCGAAACGTAACGGATACGTTAGCGGTTGAAACAATGGATAACGTCTCGTGTTCATATCGCTGGGCATTGTTCGATTATCACGCGATACCCTGTACAGCTCGATCGCGCGGATGAATAATACGCGTGGCGGGTAAGGTTCAGAGGCGATAGGGGAGAACGTGCCAGGTATTTCGATTGGCGGTGACACTTTTATGCCCGCCGCATAAAAAACCCTGGTAATCAAAAGCTCGTTAAGATGATTTATAATTTGCCACTGCATTTAACCCTCCCGGCACGGTCCTTCGTACGTGCACACCACTTTTTTTCCCTCCCGATACCGCGCGCGCCCCACGGCAATTTCGTCGTCCGTGTTTTCGCGAATAACTAGAAGGGGATGCCAACGAACGGTCGGTACCGATGTTTGCGCCACAAAGGCCCGATATTCCCGACCGACCGGCAAGGCAATTGTGAAACGCCGCGATATATCTTCGATCGGAGTCACGCCCAATGCGTGGAAACGCGAGGATCGACGAGCGAAAATCGCTGTTCACGCGCGGCAATTCTCCTCGTGTCGTATTCTTATGCCACCCCTCAAACGCCATGTATCGAGAGCGTTATTAACCGACGTTCGATCGCAGATGGAGAAACCGATAAAAGCGAACGACGGTGCACATCTGGCGCGGAATTATTCGTACGTCGGCGTGTTCGAGCGGGCAACGCCGGGAGATCATGGTCGGGAGAATGAAATTTCGTTTAAAATTTGCGAAAGCACGCGGAGCGGCACTCGTCAAAACTATTCGCGGTCTACTCGTGGCAGGTTCCACGGCAAACAGCCGCCCTTCCCCGAATGTTTCCGTTTGAGCCGGCATTCGGCGGTTCGCAACAGCAGAAGAACATAAGCAAATTTACAGTTGGAATCGAAATGTTCATTATGTTCGAGCAATTTGGGTCAACCTAGGAAAATAACGACCGCCGAGCTAGCTGGGCGTTTGCGAAACGCAAGGTAAACAGCGGCCTGATCGAAATGGAATTCGGAAAACCGCGAAACGTTATTCACCGCGCGGCGCGTATCTTTTTCGTGTCACGCGCCCGTCCCAGCGACGTTCCCAACCCTTTCCTTCCCACCCCACGTCGACGGGGTCGCAGCAGCGTTTTCGGGCCTCGCGCACGCGGGCACGACGATCCAACAATAAATCGCCATTCAAATTCGCCCCGGCATCGAGTGGGTTTGCGAGCATTTACTAATGGCTCTTTACCCAGATACGAAGCTCCAATTATTTTCGTTCCGATCGAAATTAATAAACCGACCGTTACACAAATATCTCAAGCAATGCTCGGTTCATTAATAGAAGCAGCTCCGGCGTTCCCGTAATTACGAAGTTCCGCTTTCGAGGAAATTAATGAATACACAGCGTGTTCGCGGCTGTGTCGAGAGCGGGGGGTGGGAGGTGGAAAGGAGAAAAAAACGGGAAATAGAGGCCGGGAGAAGAAAGCGAGGAACGAGACGCGTATACTCGCGCGATCCCGCGGTTTTCCGCGTGAAAGGGAAGAGCGGTGGATGGTGGAGAGGCGGGTAAAGTTCGCGCCTACCCTCTTCACCCAACGAACGTCCGAAACCTCTACATCGCGATAAATACATAACGCGAACGAGACTCGTGGAGCGTGATCGTCTATGTCGCGGAGAGGCTCTATGGGATCGGTAAACATGTCAGCGGAGAAGCCGCTCGAGTAGCGCACTCGTCCAAGAAGTTTCCAACCGCTTTATCGGGATTTCCCCGACTCGACGCCGAGGGTACGCGACAGGCGACGTCCGGCATCATGCTCGCTGGACCACGATCCAAGACGCGTGTGCGTGCCAGATAAAAACAGAATCTGCTCGAATTCTCCGTCAACGGGCCGATCTCTTTCGGCACCCTTTCTTGGGCAGTTTAGCGGGCTTGCCGAGCGATAAATAATATCGCAATTGCCGCGCAGAGGCCGTCCCTCGCGCGGAAAAGTAACGAGGATTTTGCACCTTGCGGTGTTGGCCCGTGAAATATCGGGCAGCGCATGTAGAACGTCGCCGGGATGATTTAAAATGCGTGTCCCTTCGGGAATTATGCTTGCCTGGCTATCGCCACGATTCGTAAATCAGCCGGTCCTCCCAATTTTCTCCGGGAAGCGTTCGATGATCCTCGATCTCCATTATACGAGGATTTTCGAGCAGAGGATTTGAAATTTCGACGAGGATTTCTTTCGTGGTTTCTTTCCGAGGTGAAGACCGCGATACACGGCTACGCGAGCACGCGGAGAAACGCGAGGGGCCCATCTGTTACCGATGCGTCGTTTCACCGGCGGCAGGGCTGTAACAACGGAGAGGATGAATTTGCTTTATGTCCTGAAAGAGTCGTCAGGCAGCGTGCGTTTAGCGAGGGAAAAGAATCCCTCCTATGCACGGCTGACAAAAAGCGAGATTATCGCCGATAAATCTTGTACCCGTTCGCCCGTGAAGGAACATTTTTCTGCATCTCCGAAGAAAGGAGCATTCCTGTCTCTTTTTATCTCCAGGTTAACAGGTAACCGTGGAACCTGTTTCGCTCGCGATTACGTGCGCGTTCGACGTCGTGGTTACACAAAGGGGGAAAAAAATATACGGCGTCGGGAGCGGGAATCGTGGAGACGGCCGAGCTGATTAGACCTATTTCATAAGCTACCACACCCTAATCATCCCTGCTATAACGGTGATCCCACCGACCCTCGAATCACGAACCGCCTCTTGAACGGCGTGATCCCCGGAATTTATCACGATACGAGCAATGCGGTTCTCGCGCTTATCCAACAGCCAGACGCGAGGATGGTGTCGCGCGTAGGGTGAGCAGAGGAAGAAAAAGGATCCAGGGGAAAAAATGAAGAGAGGCAGCGGGAGGCCGTGCTCGCTCTAGCGAGAGGCTCCGTCACCGAGTCTGGGCTTACTAGACCAAGAGAGAATCCTCTCTATGCGAGTCGTATAAAAAATGGGATTGCTTAAATTCACCGTCAACCCCAAGAGTCGGCCCCTCGTTCGCAAGAAGTTTGGCGAACCATTGCGGCAATAAATAATGGCGAGACCGCCCCTTTCGTCCCGTAGACCGCGCGAGAGATGGAGAGCGAGGGAGAGAGAGCGGGATGGCGTTGGCCAAGAAAGTAATGAGAACTTTGCACCTATACCCTGCCGGGTATAATGTCGATTCGTACACGTATCGCCGATTTAACGCGCACTCAGGGGAACCGTGCGTTAGTTATTATTTACTGCGTGTACATAAATTTAACGGGGAGGAGGCCAGCCAACGCCGCGTTCAACGCCAGCCACCGCTTTAATGGTATCCTCAGCGCGAGAGCCGCGAACGTCTCTATTAAAAAGTGTTTTATCTTGATTTATTCTCGCCTAGAGAAATTGCTAGAGATCGCCGGGGAGAGGAAGGGGGCGGACGGGGGGGAAAAGGGTCGAGGACGGCGTAGCGGTGTAACGAATAATTTTATTATGCCGCTGATAAACGCGGTCCATTTCGGAGGATCGCGTTATTAAGGAAAATAATACAGCGGCCGTAGCCGACGTTGAATTCGCAACGAAACTCGGAGCGTCCCGTTTTTCTGCCCTGTTACCTTTCGAAAGCACGTTACTTAAGTAGATTAGGTCGAGGGTCGTCTCTTTTTTATATTATATTATTAACAACGCGTTTGACGTTTCACGCAAGCATTTTGCGGTCTCGATGATAACCGCGTTAATTCATTATCCATGATCGTTCACCCGTGGTAAGGCTCTTCGTTGATTAAGCGGTCCGCGTGATTAAGCTGAAAGCGGGCATGATTCACCGCGAGTTTCCAAACAACGTCGTTGCGCGATTAAAAGGAAGCATCGACGGTTGTTGAAACGAATAGCGATAAGCTTGTCGGGGATGCGACGTTATCGCGCGAGGTTCACGCGATCCGGAAGAAATTAGCGAGTTCGATTTAAAAGCAACCGGTTGCGGGCGGGTCGAGCTCGTGGAACGGTGGACGATTTAGAACGGTTGCCATGGCGGAACGGCTTGCCTCGACACGGTCGTTTCTTCTCCGTTCCGTCTTTTCTTCGCGGGAACTTCGCTACAGCGGTGGCAGGAGGGAAAGAGGGGAAAAAGAAAAAATGGCAAACGGTGTCATTTTTCTCTCGCGAACCCTTTTGCCGACGCGCAACGGCGCACGTACGGCACGAGAGGTTTTTGCCAGAGAACGCATTACCCTAGCCCGTCGGCGCGACCTCTTCCTTAACGCGTTTTTCAGGAAACGTCATAGTTTATCGAGTCGGAAGTTTTTCCCGCCGCCGCTTCTCTTTCTATACGGAATCAGCAAAAACACCCCTCCGAGTCCATAATTCATACACCCTCCAGCGCCCTTAAACGTTATCCACCCTCTGATTTCCAATGGTATCGCTCTATTATACTTTGAAAACGGTGAACCGTGAGGTTGACTGCGGCCAGGGAAACTCGCGGACCGGCGCCGTTTTCGACGCTCGACCACGTCCCGGTCACGGTTATGTCACGTTCCTGGATCCACGGATCAACGTCCAGCGCCGATCTCCGACCGCGTCATTTTATCCGACTGTCCCTTTCGGTCCATCTCCCCTTTGCTATCCGGAGAGATAAGGGGCGGCGGATTAAACCGGCCGGGTCAGCGATTTTCCGCCGACAGCCGTAATAAGTCGTCGGTTCCGGGACGATACGATTTCTGCCGGTGGAAAATTGGTTCGCGTGTTTATGCCTCGGCTAACGCCGGATCGAACCCGATGGCCGAAGCGTGACTGTTATTTTTCCTCGTCGAACAGTTCGACAGTTACTCGAAACGGTTGGCAGTTTGCCTGGCAGGCTGCTCCTTATCGTTAGGTAAACTTCGGATTCCTGGTTGATCCGTGTTCCCCGTTCGCGGAGAACGTTTAACGGGGAACAATACCGGTAAATTACGAATTTCACGGGATATCGCACCCGCGGATATGTAATTCCCGGTGTACTTTCTTCTCCCAGTCGGCCGATTTTCTTTTCTCGATACCTCCATTATACCTTGACATTTTCTATCGGTTTAAGTCCGCATAAAGAACGACAATTTGCGGGATTACGCGAGCCGGCGGATCGTTCCGAGGAGATTACTTCGTTCGAGCTTCGCCTCGTACCGAAAATGGATCTTGCCCGTTTCCTCGAATAACCAACAGACATTTCCGGTCTGTCGCTGTCTCTCTGCGCCAGGATATCGACAGTGCCTTTCGTTTCTCGAGCTCGGTCGGTATTCGGGCAAAGATGGCGTTAATGGCGAGAAGCTAGAGAATCGCTTCGGGATTCTTTCGAAGTAACGAGCAATCTTTGCCACGATTACGATGTCTCGAAGGTACGAATACCGGTTGAACGCGTCGCGACGACGAAGACGCGTTCTCTCGCGGGAAAACATCGATACGCGAAGTTGTTGCCAGTTCGTAACTGTTGCTCTTGGACGAAAGGAAACCGGCCCGCGGTGCACGGTGCTGACCGTATACGTTGGCAGTTTGCCCCGAGACCTGGGCACAGTCAATATTTTGGGCAGGTCCGGTTCTGGTTGTCGTAGGTATTACCGCTTTTCCTGGATTCCTCCGTGCTGGCCGTGGCAGCAGGTAGAAAACCGTAGAAACGCTCAATTGACCCTGGTGCCCGGCGAGGATCGAAGGACTCCCTTGTGTGTGCTTTCCTCCTCGTCGACACGCCGGTCTTTGTGGAGGCGACGATTGTGTTTGTCGATGTAGTCGGGTGTCGAATCGCGTCTAAACAGGAGATATCTTATTTCCGCGACGCCTCATTGGAGAACGCGTCTCTCGTTCGACGCTCCTCTGCACCCTCCGCTCCCCGCCGCGTCTAAGGTCGCTATAAATTCCGTCATAGAGATGCTTATCTTTACGTATTTCTGTTTTACGGCTTTAACAAATAGATTCCACCGCCACCCAGGCTCGTGTTGCTTTTTAAGCGTCACAGCGTTCCCGATCACCGCCGGCAGATAAGGCGGCATAATCTACCGGGAGCGGCGGAATTCAGCCGATCGACCGGCAAACAGATCAGCGGCGTGCCAAACTTTTCGCGCCGGGAAAACTATCCGGCCGTGTCGCGTAACTTAAAAATCTCATTTTCCAGATAAACCTGCAAGAATTTTCGAACTGCGATTAGATCTACGCGGAGGAAGGGAGAAAGAAACGGGAACGGTGCGAGGGAGAGAGAGAGGAGGTACACAATTTCCAGGAGACGAGGTAAACGAAATTCGACCCTTAACCCGTTAGCGATGCCAGATACGTGACGAAAACTCGGTTGCGCCACTACCAGGAACATAAGCAACTAAGCTGTTACGCGGAACTCTCGAAAACAGGAATGCCTTCTGACCTGTCTCACGGTGTCACGATTCCAGACCACGAGCCCTGCCAGATTTTATCGTCCGCGCGCATACGAAAAAAAAAAAACGGATCGGTTCGGATCAAAAGCGAGTAGACGACGCGTTTGAATCGACGTCCTCGTCTTGTTCGGAGTACACGCGTCGGGATTAGGGCGCGCAGATACCTGGGAAACGGGGGAAGCGCTAAGTTATTAGGATCGTGACGGAAGGGATAAGGGTGGAATGGTGTTGTAACGCGTGAACGACGCGTGGGGTTCCTGACCTGCGTCATCGAAAAACGGCGTCGGGTGTTATCGCGCGGACGATCTGAACCCCGGCGGAAACGCGTAATACCTCGCGGAGACAAACACTGCGGAACGCAGATTCGGCACTCGTGGAAATAATCTTGGCTGCTCGGCGGACGAGGAAGCTCGGAATAGGAAGCGCAGCCGTCGCGGCGTCGCGGCGCTGCCTGTCTCGTGTTTGGATAATACACACAGATAGTCGGATAATTCACTTGTCTCGTGGAAAATGAAATTACGACGGCGACGGCGCAGCTATGCGAAAGCCGGCAGTTGGCGAAATGGCAACGCGGTGCGGCGGCCGCGAGGCAATGCATAAAAGCAGTACAGCGTGTATTATTTTACATTTCCCAGAGGGTTTTCCTATGGGGATTCAAGAGAAGAGTATCGTCCCCCCCAGCCTTGCCCTCTCTCCCCGGGCCGATAATTCTCGTCGAGCCCATCCCGCGCGGAGAAAGCGGGGAAACTTTGCGCCCTTAGAAATTTATATTCAATAAAACCACTTTGCGAACTATGCTGCTTGTAAATAAAAGCAGAGGGTAAGTCGCGTTACGTTGGTTAGAATCGAATTTCGTGACGGGAGCCGCGTGGGACAAGTTCGCGTCTAAGTACGGGATTACGCGAGAACGAGTTCACAGGCGTGCAATATCGCGGAGCGTGCCGCGGCGCGTTACGAGAGTAGAAATTCCTCGCGTCCTTTGGAATTTCTGTCCCCGCTAAACGTAAACTTCGTCTCTATCGTCCCGGGGGGAGCGCGTGAATCGTTCCTTCGGTACAACAACGGTAACTCGATGGATATTTAATAGAGATTGTACTCGGTTTGGAGCGAATCGTGTGACGGGCTAACCCGCGAGATCACGGAGTACGCGTGGCCTCGGCATTCCGGCTATCACGGTGACTACATCGGACGATTGCTCGTATAAAAGTCGACCGTGTCAAATCCTCCGGTTACCCTTTGCGGAACTGCAAAGTCCCGAATGTAATAAATGATCCGTTTCCCTCTCGGCTCGAACCGGTCCAGTTCCGTTGCTATACCGTCAGATCGGCCGGGGGGCGGTCGTGGAATAAATTAAGTATGCTGCCGAGGGCGGACAGTCTCGTTCGCTTTCCAGAGAAGAAGAGACGGTTTAGTTTTAAGGAAAGTGGCCGGACGATGGACTACCTCCTGGGACGTCCGAACAAAGGTCCCAGGCGAGCCGAACTGCTTTCGGTGAGCCAGTAGGAGAGAAAAAAGGAAGAGAGGAACAGAGAGAAGGGTGAACAGGAGGATCGCCTTGAACGTGCGCGATAATAAATCACCTTGCGGGAGGATCTTGAGGGAAATTCGGTGAAATCTCATCCATTAGGATTAGGAGCCTAGAAACAGCGGACGAGCGGCAGGAAAAATAAAAACGGGCACGTTTAGCAAACACGAGGTGCGTTTATTTGTTGTAGGAAAAATTTTCGAGGCCGACGCTTACGTGTATACGTACGGCAGTGGATGCTTGCGTTATGAAAACAACACTTTGGACTTTCCCTCCGACGGTCGCATCGGCCAGGGTTTCAAAACCGCGATGCAGAATATTTACCTCGAGTGCCAGCCCCTCTTTCACCCTCTCTCTCTCTCTCTCTCTCTCTCTCTCTCTCTCTCTCTCTCTTTCTTTCACTCTCTCTGTCTTTCTCATCCGCAGATCCCCCTTCGTTCATACCCTTCGTATTTTGGCGTCGTTTTGGTAATCCGGGAATAGAAATACGAGTGGTTTCGCTCCCACATTGGGGACTATAAATCGAGGTACTAGGCACGGGACCGATTATGCGATACGAAGCGTCGGACAAGAGGGAGAAAATTGATAAGTCCTTCCAGTGACGAACACCCCGAATCGTGTCGCGAATTCGCCATTTGGACCGGGGCTAACCGCAAACGCAAACGCGGCAGAAGTCGTTTTCCCTTCCCTCCATGTCCTGCTCCGTTATTTACATCTTCCGCGACCGTAAACTTACAGAGAAAGGAAGAGAACGCTCGGTCTAAATATTTTCATGCGGCGTCCAAAACGAAGCGACGGGTCCTCCGAGGGACCATATGGTTCCCATCGAGAAACATGCCCCTGGAACGCTTTCGAAATTTCGTAAACAGCGAATTTCTCTTTCTCTGCGACGCGTAAATGCAATCGAGGGACGCTCCGAACAAATTCTCTCGTGCAGCGTAGATTCATCGAGTCTCCGTGCATCATAGCCGCAACGCAGCCATCGAACGTTATTGGGTGCCATAAACTCATGCATAATGACATGAAACACTCGGGCCGAAATGAATATCCTCAACAGCTTTACGCATATTTAGCGAATATTCGAAGCGTCATGAAATATGTAGCGTATTTGCATCACTGTGCCGCTCGATGATCCTAGCCGCGTGTAAACCACTGACAAATTCACATCGGAACATTATAGACGCATTATCAACGAATACCGAAATGGTAAATTTCTAGTCGCCTATTGGAACGGAGGAACAGCGAACCAGCACCCTTGTCCGGCCCCATTTCCATATTAGAATCGAATCGCATGTCCTCTTGTCCGGCTGACAACCGGTGAACGCGCGATTTTATGTCAAGACAAACTCGAGGTATCCTATAATAAGCGGATACTATTTCTGCGACAGATGTTTACGCAAACGTTCTTACCGGGCGCTAAATCGGTACCCGTAATATTAGCCACTTATCGCGAAACAGTCTGAGCAAATATAAAACAAAGGCGGCGCTAAACTCGGAACGTTTGTACAACGGGAGAGAAAACCACGTCGGTGGAACGAAGGCGACGCCGTTCTAAAATACGTTCCAAAACACGGTTCTAAAATGCGTTCCCCGGCGTGTTGTGAAACACGCGGGGGTTGCCCCGGCGCCTGTTGGCGCGCAGTACCATCAGCCGTTCGAGGTACAGAAGTACGATCGTGTTAACCTGATGCTTCGTCACCCTCAGCGCGGAGTTTCGAGTCAAGCCGGTGTTGAAATTTTGTTCGATGAGCGAAGTACACGCGGGTTTAATTTGTAGTACAGCCGGATGTGCGGCGTGGGTGGGAAACGGTGGCGGGTGGAGAGGGTGGCCAATAGGGCGGGTTTGGCGGG
>NIJG01000013.1:2195316-2278867 GCA_002201625.1 Euglossa dilemma | reverse complement strand
GCAGTGGTCCAAGGACCGCGGGGGGTTTGTTAAGGGATATTCCGTGGCCGGCGCGCTCCGCCCCGCTCGCTGGCTCTGTATATTTTGTAATTTAATTGCCGCCGGACAAGATGGAACACGCTTGCCCGTGAATCAATTTAAATTCCGCGGACCCGTCGCTCGGAGAGAACTTAAGCCGTTAAATTAATTTGTATTACGCGCGGCAGGGTTAGTACTCGAAGAAAGCGGGTACAGCGGGTTTATTTGCTCTCGCCTCTATTAGCAACGTTCCCCTTTCCTGCCCTTCTATATACCTCGGACTGTTCTAATACCATTCGACCGTGTTCGCGGTTCCAGACGTCTCGCGGAGAATGCTGCCTCGATGGAATTGATCTTTAATTCCGGCCCAGCTCCTTCGGCAAGAAACAACTCGTGTGTTTCATGCAAATACCAGGAGGAAGCTCTCTGCGCTTCGACGGGGGCAGCCGGAACACGTTCGACCCCGGGTACGAATACTTTCGATTAGCGAAGTGGTCTCGCTACCGGCTCGTTACGCGGCCGACGTTTAACGGGGGAAAAGAATGAAATTACACGAAGGAGGAAATTCAGCGGGTCACGAGGATTCTGCATTTACCTAATTGACTTGGAAATGAAAATTTTCGCCGCTCGTATAGCAGTGCAATTTATCGGAACGTTATCCCGGTTCGTCCCGCGGGACATAGGGCTGTGCTTGAAAACAGCTCGTCTGATAGAGTTGAATTGTGCGGTATGTTAGATACGAGCCTCCAGAGGAACCGGCTAGATTGCTATAAAATATGTCAGAGCGAAGTCGGAGTATCAGGCTAAAGTAGAGAGCCGGAAAGGTTTATTGTTTGTCCTCGCTGTCTTCCTTATTTCCTCTCTCTGAATATCGTCGTTGCTTCACTAGCTCTGCTATTTGCAAACTCTACCTTTGCCTTCTCTTTCCCTTTTATTTTTATCCCTCGCGCAAGGACACGAAATCGTTTAGGTATCCCAAACGATATCTTATCGCTTATTATCTTCGAATGTTTGACCCCGTTGGTCATTTTATCGGCCATTAGTTCGCAAACGGTCATCGATACGGGTTCAGCATACAGGGATAAGGGCGGCTCTGTCGTATCAGTTATCGAAACAGTGCAATTATTTGCGTTTCGCCTAAACAATGAGTCTACCACCGATCGTAAAGGCACAGAAGGAATGGACGCCGTGAATTTTTCTTGGGAACCGCGCGAAGATCGACTCTTTACGGAAGCGAGTTAATCCTCCCCTCGTTCCCCGTAATTTCTCTGATACACGGTTTACATGACACAGCTGGATTGTTCGTAATAGCCGAACACGAAGGACCACGGGATTATTCAAATCCGTTGCTGAACCGAGCCGACGTAACTGTATTCGAGAACTTGTCGTACCGTTCTCCACTTGTCTTACGCTGGCTGTACATTCGTAAAGTGGAACTTCGTCCCGTGTAACGAGGTTCCGGCCAAGTTCCGTTGCGCAACGATATTTCTCCCCGGCGAAAAATGTAAAAATATGCGTCGCATATTTCCAGACATAAATCGCGGAATTACGTCACGCGAGTGTTTCGCTATTTTTATTTATCACCCGCGGCATTAACTTTTACGCGAAATCGATAGTCCGTTTTGTTCCTTTCTCGCATTGGCCCGCGTCGAAGGAGGGAATATGCCAGGAAGGGAAAAGGAGGGGAGGAAAAAGGAAAAACGGCGGAGGCGAAAAAATTTAATACGTTATTGGTGGCGAAGAGATTTATCGAAATGCGCATTGCTCCTCCCTCCCCCCCGGGAATGAATTCCACGCTGCACGCTGCTCTACCAGACAGAGTCGAATTGCACGGGGTAGTAGATACGAAGGACCAGAGAGGGGTGGCTGAAGGTTGTTGCGTAGAGGCAGGGCTGTACATTTACATCAAAGACATCGCGCCGCTACTCGGCTACGCGTTTTTCTTCCGCTTATTATTAAAATAAATGGACTTCCAAATGAGAGACGTTATCAGCGCGAATTTTACTTGTAAAACCTAAAAATCTAAATCGCGCAACCGTAACGCGGAATCCGGCTCGGCCTCGAGTAAATCCCGAGATGCCTTGGTCTCGCGCGAAAATTACGCAACGCCGTAGGTGATGGAAAAATGTCGTCACCCGCGATAAACACCCTTCGAATTTCACGCTTGAACGGTTCTAAAAATATTTCCCCCTTCGGTTGCGATGATTTTCCTCGAGAAGAAAGGAGGAAAAAGGGAAAGAAAAAAGCGAGAATCGGAGAAACTAGTGACTCGGTTATGGTCCCCTCGTTGGCGAAAGACTGGAAGTTCATATCGGCCTAGAGGGTGCGACTCGATTTCAACCCCTGAACTCACCGCCGGCACTGGGCAGGGAGTAGAACACGGATGCACGTATGTACCTAGCCGAGACAATCGTAACAAGCGGCTTGTCGGAGCGAAAGGCAGCGGCAACGGGAGCGCTGGCATCACCGGGGGTAGATGAAACACCGGCGGGCTTAAGGTTCACCCTCCTAGCGCCAATGAAAGAAGACCGTGGAACGGGGGGATGAATCTGCCTGGATACGCAACGGCGACGATTACATCGAGGCAGGAGAGCCTCCGCTGGAATTCGCCACGGAGCCAGTCGGTTCAGCGAGCGGCGCGAATCGCTCCTATAAATTATCCTTGCTAAAACGACACCCGGCATTCGCAATTATTTAAATGTACCGGATAACGACGAGAACGACGAGTCCATAGTCAGAGCAGCGAGAAGCGCGTGGTGCGGGAACGCCGGTTCCGGGCAAATGACAGAGGGGGTTCGGTCTGATCATTTTAATACTGCAAGAGAAAGATCCTCCGATGGTACACCGCCTCCTGTGTCTAACTCGGAGACGTTACCGAGCCGAGCGTGCACTAGCTACGTTCCACGCTCTCCGATATTTGTCCGGGAGGGCTTAAAGAGGGTGCGAAGCGGACTTGGAAAAAAAGAAAGAGGACAAGGGGAGGACTGGCGTTTAACGAATTCGACAACTCGGCTTCCGCTGGCCTCCACTTTCGATTTACCGAATGGTACTTCCGGAATTGCTTCCCCGACAGAAATCTGGCATTTGCTTGATGGAGCAATTTATTGAAACGTTGTTCTTAGTTCGTCCCAAGGGGGTGAGTGCTTCGCTTCTGCAGCAGCTTCGCCGGGAAAGTTGAATAGCGCGCGGCAGATATAAAGGAGGTTTCTCGAGAAATATGCCGAGGTTGCTCCTAATGCCAGTATTTCCGAAATACACTGTACTATCCTTCAAACATTTTCGAGAAAGTCGGAGAAATTGTTCTTGAAAGTCCGCGTTTAATATCGAATTTGTCGAAAGTTGCCAACTTTCCCGTCGAAATTGTTTCGAGTTCAATTTATATTTATAACGCGCAGCGATCGATACGGAGCTTCCGTGTAGATATTAGCCGAAGTCTCTGTGTTACGCTAAATACGGGAAACGTTTCGATAATCCGTTTAAAATTCCGCTCGAAGGCCTAATTCTCCGTCGATCTTCGTAAAACGAAGACGACGTTACGTCGCGGCCCTGTAATCCGGTTATCGGTAATATTCGTCTATCAGCTAGAATTCGCCCAGAGATTCCTCGCGTCTCGAATATTAAGTACCCCGATAGGTTTGATTCGAATATCGAACGTTATCTAATTGTAAGTTAACCTGGGAGCTTCCAAAGTGCCCGGCCAAGTGACTTCAAAGTACCGAATGATGATAGCGAGCCGGGTGCAAAGAAGAAAGTTGAGAACGGACAGATAGGTCCCGGACTTTAAGATGGTATTAAAAGATTCCAAACTTTGTCCGTCAAAGCATCGGAATGTCCTCAATATCGAACTTTAGGAGGCGCCACCTTCCTTGTCCTCCGTAAGTCACTCTCCTCGAACTTTACGCGTAGATAGGCCGGGCTTTGGCGATTCTTGGTTCATCGATTTCAAAACACGCTCGAATCCGAAATCGCTGAATCGCGCAGACGTGTCTCGCAATTTCCTCCTCCTCTTCGCGAGTCCCGTCGTCGTTTAAACGCCGTCGTTCCGTTAAACAGAGACGTCGCGAGGAAAGAAGAGAAAAAAGAAAGGCGAAATAAGGAAAAGAAAAGAAGAGAGAAATATCGCGACGGGGAAATATTTCGTGGAAAGATAATGGCAAAGAACGTACCCTCGACGATGGAATCGTAGGGTAGGAAAGTCGAGGGAGGAGCAGTCGGTGATCACCCCGAGGCTGCAGGATGCGCTTCGCGACGCACTACGTGGTCAAAAGACTGCCACATCCCGGATCTCGAGTTCATGGAGCACATCCTGAATCGCATCGGAGTCCATGATTTGTTTGATGTCGGAGTCCTGGAATTCCGACCGGAGATTAGACTTGGGTCTCCCGACACAGGACGACACGGGCCTTACGACGTTCAGGTGGCACGTGACGAATTCCGCGATTCTAGGGACTGGAATATCGAGATACTCTGACACCGCGGTAGCCCGAGGTGAGAACTATAACCTCAAGATAGTTGGATCGGAGCGCGTGACTTTGCCGCGTTCAACGCTTTGATCCACGCCGGTCCATTCTCCGTCATAATTCCCCGAGCACGGCGATTAAATGGAAATCGAATTATAACGATGCAGCCAGGGAGATTGAACGGGAGTAGCTACGAGAAGCGTGTTCGTGGAATGAAAATAACGACGAATCGATTTCGATTAACGAATAAAGCTATTTCGAGCAGCGAGACGGCGAAGATATCCGTGTTCCAGCGAGATATTCGCGATTCTTTTCTTCGCCATTGGCCAATTACTTACGCGAACGTTATCTTGCCGACGTTGAAACGTCGGTGAGCATACGTATAAATCATATCTCTAACTACCCCATGGAAGAGTGACGCAGCGTTATCAGACTAGGGGATCTCAATCGGTGAATAGATTCGCATATATACATACATATCTATTTTGCGTTACACCGTAACCCCTCTGGTTCAAGTGATTCAATATCGAATCAGTTGGAAATCGGGGAGGGTTTAACGAAAACGAATTACGAGCAGCGAAACAGAATTATCGGGGCAAGTAAAATATATTCGAATTCCGTTCGAAGGAAAATCCATGCCCGCAGCTCGCGATCCAACGCCGGGGAAGTTACTCCGGCGCGATTCCCATGCTGGAAAAAATTATTCCGAGCATTTTATCGCATCGCCGGTGGTAAACGCTGAGAAAATGCTGGCGAAAATTCTTTAACGCGACACTCTGCGTAGAAAACGAGATTTCCACCGTTCGAATCGTTCGAAAGCCATTTAACGTGCCACCGTTCCATCCCCCGCCCCACCCACCCCCTGGCGCCGTTCTTTATCAAACCCTTTCAGCGTTTATACGCCTTACGTGTATCACTCGCGTTTCCACCGTGTTCTTCGTTTGTACGGATTTTTTGGAGCGAAACTACCGAGCGAACAGGCGCGGAATCGCGATTGAAAGTAACGTGCACATTCTCAATAACGCGTCGCGTGATACACGATTCTTCTCCTTCTTCTTTCTTTTACTCTAAATACCCGGCGTATTACTTTTAATATCGGGCCGCGTTGCACGTAATCGCGCAGCGAGATCTTGCGTAGAATTAGCATTTCGCCTGCACGAAACCGGCCCGGGGAACAAGCACGACGTATCGAAACACGCGTCCTTTATTAAGTGAAATTTCGTTTCGTTTAATAGCGGCTAAAAAGGCCGTGGCACGGGGTGGAAGGGGGAGTAGAAAGAAAACGCTGCGTTTTCTGTCCCGGTCACAATGGAGGTAAATTGAAAATAGACGCGTTCCCGTTCCAACCGAAATCTTCTGGCCCAATTATCATCAAGATATATTCAATCGTGGGGACATCTAATCAGACACCACAGGCGGGTGAATCTGCGGGCAGTTTATAAATTGGACCCTCCTTGTATATGCTGATAGAGGTCTAGCGAGAAGGGAGGCCAGAATCAATGCGATGGAACTCAGAATTAGGAGAGGAGAACTACGGGGGAGAAGTAGATTTCAACCCTCCCGAGGGGATTTTCAGACTAGCGAGTTCCGTCCGGGGTACCTTCGGTTATCTCCCTCTCTGTCTCTCTCGGTCTCTCTCCGCTCGTGTTTCACGAACCGACATCCCGCAGCACTGTACGGTGACATTCATCTCGATTCAATTTTCTCGGATAAAAATTATAACTATATCGTCGCAGCGCGATCCCGCTTGGTCCCTTTATCGTTACCTCGATCAATTCGACGACGATCCAAGATTACTGCTCCAGGAGCTATCACGAGAGTTGCGTCGAAAATATATACCCTTTACCTATAGTTATTAGCGACTCTTTGTCTTTCTTCGTCGATCTCTCGTGTCACGATACGCACCTTTTATCCTAGAGGTTAAAAAGTTGTCACGAAACTACCATCGCGGGGCAACGTAAATAGACATTATCGTCGCAGACGATGGATTTTTCAACGAGAAGGGTAAGAAGTTTTGATAAGCGGCTTACAGTGAATTGGAAAGGTATCGATTGCATTCGTCTCCCCTCGGCAGGACTAACGACCATTTGAAATTTTTAAGGATCACCCTTTATCGAGGTAATTGTTTCCTCGAGTATCGCCATTTGTCGGACGAGATTCCGGTCGTGCGAGCCGTATCACGAGCACGGAACACCTACGTTCCGACTCGCTGGCGCCTGCACGCGAAATTTCTGCGAATCAAGATGGCGGGCCGCGTGTCACCGTCGGGATCTGAAATTGGAGTTCGTAGGAACTGTAACGGGCATCGTTGGCCGAATGAGTTACGGCCCGGTGGATTTCCGGTTTCTTATCCCACGCGGCTGCCATTGTGACGCCGGGTGGTAAACGGAATGGTGTTTTGCGAGGCTGCGATATTTTACCTGCCCACGAGGCAGGACACTCGGAAGAAGCAGCCTCGGGCCACCGTGGACGCGAAATCACGGGCGACGCGTGGGCGTCGGGGCGGGGCCGGGATACGTCATAGGAACGGGTTGTCATTCATTTCCACCGGGTTCCCCTGATTCTGATTCATGCCTGCCGCAGTTTCGTATTACTCGCGTGTATGAAAGGAGCGTGCGCGCGGCTTAAACAAAGCTCGATTCACCTGACGCGAGCCTCTCGTTCCGGGGATGCCGGTGGTCGCGGCTTAGCGTGTCACGCTCGGTTTCCCTCCGCCTAACCCTCGGCCGGAACAATCCGTGCGATTATCTTATTTAAATTATGTCGCGAACGCGGCGGGAGGGGGATATACCGTTGACGGTTTGATACGATCGGATTGAAATACAAGCGTCGCTGCGTCGCGGTGAAAAGGTCCGGGGATACGAGGCTGTGCCGTCGAAGGCAGGAATAATGAAAAATAATAGACAGAGCGAACAGATCGGTGTAACGAGTTTAAACCGGTTACGATATTTCTTTTTAAAAGCGTAAGCTCGTCGGTCTTGGTGCACGGATAATGCTCGTACTTTTGTTTACTTCTTTTCTGGCTCCTCATCAAGAGTTCCTTCCTACTTTTCTCGTTATACGTGATGAAAGAAAAAAAAGAGAAAAAGAAGAAGAAAGAAAGGAGGAAGGAAGAGTGAAGAAGGATGGGGAAAGCAAAGAACTCGAGAGACAGAGGGTGAACGGGAAAGAGAGAGAGAGAGAGCGAGGGAGAGAGGGAAGAAGAAGAAGAAAGAGACAGGAATGCAAATTGAAGTTAGCTCGTTTGCATAATTCAATCCTTTATGCTATCCTTTCGATCGATAATGCGAGAAGTTGCATAATACATTTTTTATTAAGCGCGGCTAACACGGACAAGGAGCGCGGGCGTTTTGCGCGGTTGCCATCAAATATGCAATAAATTTCCGCGAACGTAAATATTTCAGCGCGTTTAACAAATCTCCAGTTGCTGAACTGTCCGTACTAAAACCGCAATTTCCTGTCGCTACATAAATGTCGAAAATCCTGTAAACGACGTTTTAATTAGAGACTTGCGTTCGCCCGGCTAAACACGGCGCGAACGTCATTTGTGCCGGCGTCAATTATCATTTAAATAGTCCCCGCTAAATTGCACATGCATTATACCGCGTATACGTGTTGCCGTTCCATAATTTACACTCTTTAACGAATGTTTAACACGCGATCGACGAAAGATAACGAGTTTACCTTCACGTGGACGACTTTTTTTCGCCGCGGTTCCGATTCCAGAAGGGAGGAGGACCGATCTGCTCTCCTTTCCGCCGAGCTTTCTGTAACTCGCTGCTAGCTCGTGCCGAGCTGATCGGCAATGCGACAGGTCTGCCAACTTCCGCCTAAACTTTTTATTAACTAACAACGACGAGTTTCGCGAGAAACCCGAGACGGATTCGTGCTCATCAGACAGCACCCTCGAAGATTCGTATGGCTGGATGCTGCGTAAAGAAAGTTTGCCGCGTACTCGTTTATGGGCACCGTCCCGGCGAAACTTCCCTCAACTCCCGAAGACGGCCTGTGTAAGTCACGAGCATAATGTGTTACTTGTTCCGTATTGTTTACAAGGAATATCGGAATACGCGGCTGCGGTGAACAGGGCGAATATAACCGGCGAAACTTTCCGGCTTCGTTCGTGTAAAGAGAAGAATGGACTGATCAGATTATCAGACGGGAAGAACAAACTTCGGCCTACGACTTCCTTTTCTTGCTTTTATTTACCTTGGAAATCGAGGATTCGATTTAATCGTACGAACTGTCGCATTTCCAACTTGCCGGGACTTTTAATTGGCATTTTTAGGCGCAACTGCTGCTACTACCGTTCGGGATGCCAATCCGATTTGGGATATCGACGGTCTGTAACAAATCGCGTTCATAAAATTTCGGGATCACGCACGCACGGCACGCCCCTCGCATTAATCCCGGGGATAATTCGATTCACCGGGATCGAAACTGGAGTCGTAGATCTAATCCGTCTTTATGCCGCACGAAGATTGTTCCTACGGACAGCAAATCGTTAAGAAAACCCCCTGGAAGCTGAAAGGCTTCCGAGGTTCGTCACGCTGGTTATCCATTGGATGCTGGAAATAATTCTTCCTCTGCGCGTTTAGAGAACGACGCTCGTCCCGTTCGAAGGGGAAAACGAAAGTCTCTCTTTCCTTTACGTATTCCGTAAAAATTTCTCATTTCCCTACCGTAGTGGGATTTTTCATTAACCGCGTCTCTGGCAGAAAATACCGACACGCTGTACCGACGGAGAGATTTTTGGAACACGACCGCGTTAAGGGTACATATGCTCGTTCCCATTGTCCTACAACGGAAACAACCTTAGTTTCCTACATTTCATAGCCGATTCTCCTACATCCCTTCGAGCATACGGATATTTCAAAGCAGTTGAACTAACGCGGTAAGTATCGCCGGTTGTTCTCCGCGGTATTCTCAAGTGTTTGCAGAATTCGTAACGCACGAATATCTCCGACGAACCGATGTAACATTGAAAAGTTTCGAATGCTCGGTCGCATCGAGTGCGGCCAAGTATTTGACCTACTCTCCACTCGGTTCGTTCTACAGAGAAGCACGGTTAATATTTTTCTTCCGTCCTTTTCCGCTCCCGCCTTTCTTCCTCCCTTCGAGTGTGGCTAAACTGCAAAGGAAATCGAGCCGTTAATCGCCGACTAGCGACTACTTGCAGGGTTCCACAAGCCTCGGGAACGTAGCGCGAGAACGGAACGAAACTTTATTCGACACCATCGAAAGCGTGACGTTTAATTAACGGATCAAATCCGTGAATGACGGCGATGAATTATATATCGTGCTCTATCGCTCGCCAGTTTCGAATCGCTCTCCGCTGTGGACCCATTTTTTCCCGAAATTAACCTGGTAGGAATTTCCCGTGCTTGAAACGTTCGATAACAAAGACAATTGCCGATAGCGCGCTGCCAAGGTTCACAGCGAAGAGAGAAGGGAAAAGAGGAAAAGGAACGGAACGAAAGGAACAATGGAATTCCGATTTTAATTCGATTTCGTCATGGATATGCCCGATACGACGAGCGCGTATTTCCTCTGTAAATCTCGTTTGAGATTTCCCGAGAGAAAGCCGAAACATCGAATGGATCACGCGGGTTCGCGTTTACGAGCAAGAAGTCGCGTACGCGTGTCATTGGTTAACGAAAAGTCGGAACGACGAGATTAAAACGACGCGGCGGCTTCGGGAAAGGAAACGCGAAACGCAGCCGGTTGTTTTTCTCGTGGCCGGTTCGGCTGGTTTAACCGAAAACTCGAGATTAAAGCGGCGAAACTGCGGCGCGGAACGGCGGAATAAAAGTCTACGAGGGAAACGGTGTAATCTTTTTCGAAAATACTCGAGCGTCCAATCATCGGAAGGGAACGGAGAAATTTCGCCGGGAAAACCGGTGCCCCGTATTCTCATTCGCGATTCAATAACAGAAACGGAAAGTACACAGGAGGTAACGGCGCGTACACATCGAATCCAATAAAAACCGATTTGCCCAATTTTTCACCGCGCATAAATGGAATTTCGAGCCGCGGACGAAGAGCATCCTGGCCGACGTGCTGCGCCAGATATTTCGTTGATTTATTCGTCGCTCGTGTCCACTAATTAATTGAACGACAAAAATTCGATTTCTTCGCCGCTTGTCATTTCGTAATCCGAGTAATCGCGTTAGGCACGAGGACCTAGGACCTGCGCGAGAAAGAGACCGCGTTCGGCTTCGATTTCGGGCGAGAAATCACGCGGAAAATCGGCGCGCGATCATCCAGCTGCGTTTGCTTCGTGTTAAAAATTGTTCGCGATGAATAATTCGCGGCGGAAGCGTACTAAGGGAAGCAGAGGAGGACGCGTGGGTAAGGAAACGACGCGGGTCGAAGGGGGTCAGTTTTTGGGGAACTGTAGCGTGAAAACGGACGAAGCCGCGGCGAATCGTCGCCAGTCACGCCCAGATACTATATTCGCTTTTGTATTCAATCCCTCCGTTGCCCCTCGGCAATTTCGTTTACGTGGACCAATGGGTCACAATGGGGTCTCACAAAGGGATGATCGGGTCCCCGCCAATAAACCGGGGGTTACAGGGGAAATCGGACTCGTGTGTCGGATTCTATCGCGAGGATGAGTGGGTCAACCAATAAATGGCATATACCGGCGTCGCTGGCGTCGTACCTCTTGACAAGAAACAAATCGCGTCGGCTCGAACCGAGTGGGAAAAAAGCGGAAAAGGAGTAGAGACGAGCGAGTTTTCCCTGATCCGATTTGCTATTTCATACGTAGGGTATCTCCGTTCCGATTGGTTTAGTTCTCTTTTCCTCCTCGCTGCACATTCGACGCGGTTAACGAGATGGTGTCAATCCTTCGCACCCTACCCTCTGGCACATCGCGAACGAGGTGAAACGCGAAGTTGGATCTTGTAGGACTTCGCGTCGGACGAATTAAAATCCAATCTTGAAAAAGAGCCACGTCTCGTTGCGCTCTTTATGATTGCAATTTCAACGTCGAATTTCGTCGCGGGACTACGCGGATCTTTGGTTAGAGTTCCGTTTCACTTCTAGCAAGATGCCCAGAAGACGCGCGTCATCGAAAGTGACTGATACTTTGCGATATTACACCATTAGTAGCTACTTACGATAAATGTAAGCTCCATAAAAAGTTGTTTCTTATTAATTGCAAATAAACCGATTAAAACATTAAGCTGCACGTTTGACAATTAAATATCGTGCTTTTTTACGTTGAAAACGGTAATAAGGAAATTCCGTCATTTTCTCTTAAGCTTGTTTCAGAATTCCGCATACCTACGATAACGAGTATCCTTGCAACGAGTAGAGCAAAAATTTAACGCAGGTTTTGGTAACGTTCTTCCTTATTATTTCCCGATTTTTCTTTCGCGAGTTCCGAAGCTACACGAATCTCTAAGTATCGAAGATGAATTTGAATAAAATTGCGTGGCGAATTTGTCCCGGTTCGCGCGAATTCGTTCATCGAGAGGAGATCTTTTCTCGACTCGAAGAAGGAGGAAGAAAAAAAATGGCGCCGGTCTCCGAAAAGATAAGTTCGTCGCGTAATGTCTAGCGGTACTCGTGGGTAAAGGCAATATGGTTCCTAGCGGAGCAATACAAGGGGCAAGTAGCAGGGTAAGTAGTATAACGTGTTCGTGTAACACTTGAATAACGACGGTTCACGGGTGGAGTTCACGTGGAGCGACCCTATATAGTTTTGCCCTCTGCGATTCGCAGGACCGTTTAAGCCATTCCAGTAGTTTTAACACGGCGAAAGGACGACCTGATTGGTCCTAGGCGGTTCCCCGGGATCGCTCCGCATTTCTCATTCGAACCACCCTGAAACACTTTTGGGGTTCTTCACCTACTATGAATTTACAATGAGAAGACCTCCTCCTTGTCGTTAGAAACTTCGTTTTTACAATGGCTCTCCGGGAAAGTTTTGCCATTACCGGCTAGACGTTTTTCATAATGCGGAGCAAACAGTTGCGTTAGCCTAGCTTTAAAGCTGCGGCAAGTTTAACACTGCTTTCTTCCGAAGTGCGCCGTTACTTAACGAATCGATGCGATACTCGAGCGTACCCTATCGCAGTTTCGACACACGCGATTTCTCTCTTTACTCCAACGTATATACACGTACGAACGACGAATACATATACCCGAGCGATTGACTCCGCGTTATGCGTCACGGTAGTAACCAAATGACTGTGGCAAAGTCGAGGAGCGAAAGCATTCGCTGGCCTGGACGAATATATTAAGCCGTACCCATATTTTTAACACGTGCAAAATTCGTTCTATTACTTTTTTTCCTCTGGCTACCCCATAGCGTCTAGCCCGGCACAGCCGGGGGTTCCGTTGGGGTTACTTCGCAGCCCACCATGGAACCGAATGGAAAGCAACCCCGAAGCAGGGCCCCTCTCTCGACCATTAGATGTTTTTACAATGAATCCCTATTTACCGGCCTGTCAATGCGATATTTATGTTACCCGATATTGCGTCTCCGAGCGAGTAATTGAAATTTTTCCAACGGGGCAGGACCTAAGCCTGTCTGTCGATCTCGTTGCCATCTCTCTCGCTGACTCAGCCACAACGATCGTCTTCAATGATTTCGTTCGATTACGGACAAGTGTCCCGCGACACGAACCGATCGGCAATCGGTGCATCCGCTGGATCGTGCCGGATTTTCAAGCGATACGGATTTCTCCTCTAGCGAAATTTATCCGCGAACACGTGCACGATATGTATACGCATTCTCTCGAGAGAACCATGCAGGCTCCTTTTTATCCGGAACATCGAAGGCAGGAATATCGATGAAGAAAGTAAGGTAAGCAGAAGATCCGTTATTTGCGGCAGGCAATTCCCGTACGGGTCTGCATGGATTTATCGTTAATTTCCCTCCGAGCGAGCGGCCACGTCTACCTATTATCGTCTACGTTTTTTCTTTCCACTTTTTCTGAAATTCTACCCTAGTCGCCGGTTAACGTTCGCTCGCAATTCATATCGTATGCATTATGCGTTATTTAGAGAAACGTCGCACGAGATATCGGCGATCAAGGAAAGGAGTCGCGAGTCGTCGCGAAACGCCGGGTCGTTTGATGTTGCACACACTTCTCAGCGAACGAAACGAGATCGCGAGTCGTTGGCAATTGGAATATTCGGGATTTTTCCCTGGCAAGAACGCAACGGTCGCGTTACGCGGAAGAGATTCGTTAATTAACGAAAGAATCGGTTTCTCCTGACGTGCTTCTTCGTTTTCTACCCCTCTTTCGTTCCGCTGACGCCAGAACGCATTGTTTCATCGTAAACGACCCTATTAATTAAGGGTGGAAACGATCTTTTCGGCCGAGCCATTTCGCCAAGCGTGTAAGGGTTTCGCGTCAGCGAATTATAGCACGAACCTTGTCGTTTATGTAGCCAGCCTGACCGCGTCCGCGGTCCACCTCGTGGAAAAGCAACTTACGGCCTCGCAAACCGCGACAAACTTTTCAACTTTAACGCGATGCATCATGTTTCCGTGTCCGCGCGTACATCGAAAAGGAATTCCCCGCGACCGATCGTTTTTACGGCTCTTCCTATTCTCGCCCCGGTTTTTTATTTGCAAATATTTCCCCGCGAAACCGGACTCTTCATACATCACCCGGCCGACAGAATGACAGAGTCGGGATCGAGCAGCCAAGCGATTTATTATTATTCGAAACCGTGGCCGTGGCGAACCGGTTTAGCGTGATGTAGCCGTGGCAGAAATTATTTTTTCCACCGCTCGGTCAAATTGAAAATTAAACCGCACAAAGACGCGGCGTCCGGATTTATGGGTACAGTGATTCGTGAAAGAATCAAAGGACCAGGTAAACTCGGCTGTACGAAACGTCCGTTGTATTTGCGATACGCCTTCGGCTATTTAATCAGAAATTCACGCTATGCTTGTGTTTCGGTATTCGGTAAAGCATATCGAACAAACACCTAGTTCGAAGGGATGCCGGCGCTTCCATCGATTTTCTTTTTCCGGATGAGCCCGTGATGGAGGCCCGGCCGAAACATATCGGCGAAATATTTTCTAAAAAATTCCTCGGCTCGATTAAGATACGAAAAATCGCATCGCGTATTAACCTATCACGAGATAATTAAGATTCGGCGCGAGTACGCGTAACGATTGTCGCTATCCGTCGCGATGCCGCGAATTAATTATCGTGGACGCCGGTGTGTTTTTTTCCAAACGCGTTCCGGAAACTGGACACGCGACGTGACACGAGGTACACCTTATTTTCCTTTATTACGATATTTCCAACGATGTCGGCCGTACACTTTTTGCCCGAAGTGGTCACGCGAATTACGTTCCCGAGCTGTGATGTTCGGTATAAAATAGAAACGCGTGCAATTTGCTCGCGTCGTATCGGGACAACGGTGTTTGCGGCCAATGTATCGTAATATGCGCGCATATTGCAACTGTGACACATTTCGCAGATAATACCCGGAAATATTTCTAGCGGGAGAGGTACGATTTTTGCATTAATCCCGGTCCAGGGCTTTAGAGCGGAAGAGGTAGACGTAGATAACAGGAAATTGCAAATTTATTGACTCTCGGTCCGTATTATAGAGCAGGTCGGAGAGGTTACACCGTAATCCTTTCATTTATAAGTAGCGCGTTTCCACGAAGCACGACGGATAACGCGATTCTCTTGTAGGCACTTGATCCGCGTAATAAAAGGAAGTCATCGTAAATCGCGATTAACGAGGAACGTTAAGTCGCCGGGCGAGCAACCGGTATCATCCCGACCAGTTTTCTTCCTTCGATCGATGAAAAACAGCGTCTGGAGGTGTCGTCGAGTACGATGACGTCTCTGTGTAGAGTTTGCTCGCCGTGATCTTTTTACCCGGAGATCTTGGCAGCGACTATCGCGCGCGAACACGTATTCTCGGTCGTGTAAATTCGCTCGGTTTTAGTGGAATCAACCGCGGAATCGGCTAATAAAATTAAAGACGAATCCCGTTCACTCGTTCGCAACGCCGCGGTTTAGCATAAATCGAAGTCGGGGATAAAAGGCTGGGAACGCGCACTCGCGAGGCATAATATTCGGCGTGCGCTTGCACGCGGGCAAGGGAAGGTTCGAGGGGTGGAAGCTTGTTCAAGATCATGTAATGCAATCTGGGTGTAAATCGCAGAAGTGTGCCGCGAAATGCGAATAGCTGTTTGCAGTTGCAGTTCACGTATGTAGAGCAAGTGGCAGCATTCCAAATCTCGCCACTTGGTGGGATAAACATTTCCGCCAGGACAACCGCTTTCACCGGTTATGGATGCTTGGCAAAGGCCGCGAGGCTCGTATGACGTTTGCGTACACCTTATTATCGGGCGGGGGATTAGCGAACTCCATTACCGTCGTCGTAGCCTAGATTCCGCGTAATCGGACGAAATCGCTCGATTTGCCTCGTCGCAGACGATCGGCCCGAAAACTAGGGAAATTAATTACGTTTGTCGAGATTACAGCCAGCCGAGTACACCTATAAAGGAAACAGCTACAGCGAGCGATTTCTGCGGCACAAACGCGATCAGACGTCGAACCGTGAAAATTGGTCCTAATTCGCTGGAGCGGGAAAGTGAAGGGAGACAGAGGGGTGGATTTTGTCGAAAAATCAATCGTTGCCGATGTCGTAACGTATGGCGCTTTAGGTACCTAAATAAACTCGCGAAAATTTTTTATCTCCCACGTGCTGTTACATTTCCCTGCATGCCGACACTTTCGTCAACTTTCCTTTGGCTTCCCTCTTCTTGCCACTCACCTCGATCACTTCGGAACTTCGTAATAAGGATATACGCAAATATTTTTAAGTTAAAAGTAGTTGGCGGCGTGTTGCTCGTCGAGGAGGATACACCGCGAGGAAACCCGCACCGAATGCTTCGTCGTACTAATCGCACGAAGTGGTTGTAATCGGCAAACTTTTTGAACGATACCCGGCCCTACTCTGCCACGACGAGACGACAAACGTGGGAACACCCACGTTCAGGCAACTAATGGAATTATACGCCAGTCCCGAGGATGGAGTAGCTCCGCTAGACTTAGGGGACCAGCCATGCCGCGTTTGTCAAATCCTATCGGCCAAACTTTTTGATGGATTTCATGGAAATGTCCATTCCTTGTTCCGCCGGATCGCACGGTCTCGCGTCTTGTAACGCATCGATTCGTCCCGTTGCAACTTTTTAACCCCTACGTATCTTTCCGAACTCGTTTCAAACGTGAGTTTTCGAGAAACTCGGAAATTTCGGACAATTGCAATTAAAATTTCCTTCTTCCGCTCTGCGCCAAATATTTTCATTAGAGCGTACGCAATTATATCAACGGGAATGCGACTTTCACGGTGCCTCTAATGGATTCGCTAACACGCAAATTGCGTCTTAATAAATCCAGTTAACACGGATTTCTGGAAAATTTTACCGAAATGCGGTTGTCCAGTAGTTCGTCGCGCACGGTCTCGCGTCGGCTATTCGAATTCCTCTTGTCCGCTCGGAAAGATACCTGGTATCGAGCGAGTCGATCGTGTATCCCGTTCTCCGCTCGTAATTAGAAGCTCAAACATTCGTTTGACAGGGTCGCGGAGCGAGCCGTGAAAGGGAAATTGGTAAACAACGATGTCTCGGGAAGAGGACGGTCGATCGCGGCGATTTATTACGGGAATGGTCTAAAATTCACACGTCCCTAACGAACAACGATCGCCACTTAAAGAAGAAGGTTATCTCTCGGAGGAGGCCCGTGTTTCCCGTGCGTTGTACGGCGTTAAAATAACGATAGGGTGTCCAGGGGAAAAGAAACGTCTGTCCGTTCTAATGGGCAGTAGCTAGCAGAGAGGGTGATGGCCGAGGAGGGTAAGAAGAAGGCGAAGAGAAAGGTGTCCGCGTGCACGAGTACCCTGTGGTAGACCCGGGAACAGTGCCGGTTACATCCTCTGTGTTTCTCACCCTCGACTCGTGGCACCGGGTCGAACGGGGAAATGTTGATGAGAGGACGGGAGAGAAGAATAGAGAAAGAGACATCGCATAGGATGGGCTAGGCCAGGGCAGAGCGAACGACTGGGCAGGGAAGAGAAGGCATTGCCAGCGCGAGGCAGAGGCGAACGTGTTCATCTTCGTTGAGCTGGCTGCCGTAGTAATTACGCTTTCACGTCGTGCCACCCGAGCCTCTGTGTGTACGCTCCGCGCCTCAATGCCGTAGCAGCCGTGGCAGCAGCCAAATAACTACACCGAATCCTTATACTTATTTCCTGCCGGTGTTTTGCATTATAACGTGGGAGAACGAAGCCAGTCGCGTTTTCTCCACTCGGGCATTACGGCCGCGAGAACTAAATGACCGGGTAAAAACTGGCTCAACTACGGACCGAGCTGCCCGTGGAACGCGGACCGACGTAAAATAGCTTTTAAAAGTTTCGAAGACGCACTCGTTAGTTCTACCTGCCGGACAAACCGCATCCTCCCGTTTCTCGGCCGTCTCTGCTTGGATCCTCGGCCCGCTCCGCTTCGCGCCGCGCTGCGCCGCGCCAAGCCGCGCCAAGCCGACTGAAAGAAAAACCGGAAGGCTCGGAAGAGGCGAGCAAGAAATTCAACGTCTTGCCGCTGTCTCGTGAAAGCTTCCGCGGTGAAAACTCCGTAATTGTGTTTCCGTATGGCTGCCATGGTATGAAACGTACGGGTCGTTAAGGTGCTTGGTTTTTCGATGTTCCACGGCCGGGCATAGTTGCGAACATGATCGATGAGCACGCGAAGGTGCTCCTGGGATCCACCGAAATTCCGTGTCCGCGAGTCAACGCAGCCTAATGAATTGATAGAACGTTTCCGAGATACGCTGGCGCGGAGAGATCCGCGAGCGAGGAAGATGAAAAAAAGTCGCTCGCCGTTTAATTTTGCCTCGAGCTCGAGAAGTATCGCATCGCGATATTCGCGGAAGTTGGTCGATTAAGTTGTAGTAACACGGACTTATGAAGATCTCGCGTTTTATTCGCGGATATTTCTCGCCGCGGTAAAACGGGATTGCCCGGTATTATTATTATATCGAAAACCGGCTAGGACGTGACCCCGAACCGGTTGCACCGACGCCTATTTGTGGCTTATGAAAATCCTTAAGTCTCGTAAATCACGAGTTATGGAACGGATGTAAATTATGATTATTGCCGACTTTACGACACTCTGCGGCACCTTCGTAATCCGACTGTCACACCGTAAAGGCGAAAGTAAGGAATCGCAATAAGTAGAAAGTTTACGATCGGCCGATCGGCGGAATTGCTACGGGTGCGTAGGTTTCGAAGGGCAGGACGAGGCCAAGGTAGGAAGGAAGGAAGAAAGGAAGCAGCGTAATTTGGTTTGGGAACGTCGCGGGCCATTCTGTCGGACGTCATAAACAGATGAACTCTATGGAATTACTTTACCAGCAATACGTCATTCGGAATTTATTCGTTAATGCCCGACCCGTTAAACGAGCTCATTGCCGTTGAAATGGGATTTTCGAGTTTTCTCGAGGACTTCGAAATATCGTGCCACGTCTAAATTGCTGTTCCGGCAATAGGATGATTTAGTGTCTCGCATTGAATGGTCGTTAGCGAAATCATTTCCCTCCTAATAGCACCGTATTTCTCTAACTCGAAACGACCGAAATATGACGAATTTTCGAAAACCGGGGCCACGTGCTGCACGCATATCTATATCGTTCCATGTAGCGTACCTCAAAATGCATAATTAATCATCGTTTTATTGTTACACTTATTTTAATTAGCTGCAAATACAGGGCCGTTGTACAAAACGTAAATGATTAATTAATCGAACCATAATGATCATGCGAATACAATTGCCCGGTGTCACAACGATACAGTGAATTTAATTTGTTATGGTTTGATTAAAAATTCAATACAACGGAGGCGTGTCCATTTGAACGATAGTCCCTGTCCCCGTATATTACGAATTTCGGTGCATTAGTGGCGACAAATCAAATGGAATTCACAATTATGGCGTAATTTAAATTTTTAACGTGCAGGTCTTTTAATGAATAGCGCCCAATTATCGTCATATTACACGGCGAATTGAACGTTAATTACTTTTCCCGCCATAACTGTAATTGTATTTGGTTTAGCGATAACTTGCGATACCGGCACGCTCGAAACGTCCACCCGATGTTATGGACTTTCATATCGTAAATTGTTTCGCAGGCTCGAAAGCAAGTAGCCCTAGCCCGCCAGACAGGAATTTAATCCTTGGCTACTAAGGATTAAGGGTTCAAGAGCGAATGAACTTTCATTAAAAAATCTAATTTTCAAGAGGGACTACGTTTAACCTAGGGGATAGAATTAAATTTTATGTGCTTCCTTTTCCGCTCACGGAAGCATGAAACTTGGTTCGCTCGAGAGATGCCTGAAGCAGACAACAAATGCCATTTTGTCGGAGAATATACGAATATTCCCCGATTATTCGTATATTCGATCCTGTTCGTTCAGCGCAGCTCTTTCCGCTACCCGTGTACGCGTTTACGCGCGATTTTAAACCGATTTTCAACCGATTTCAAATCGATTTTATCGGGCAACAAAGTTACACGCGTAAACGCGGAGGCCGCGTGTTTCGAATTTATTCTTACAGCCAGGACTCGTCTCGAAGTAAACGGATCTACATATTCAGCCAGTTAATTGCCTTGCTCGTGTGATGCAGGTATCATGGCAAAGATTAGCGAAACCTCACGAAGCATGAGAACTAAACCAACCCGATGCGCGCATTAAGTTTATGCTGCTGCCGTGTGGTACACTTAAACCGGGAAGATCACCGAAACGGCTAGGATGTCGGGTTGAACTCAAGCTACTTTCTGACGTGAACCTGATACAGGACACCGACAAAAGAACTTGTTACTTTTCCGTTGTGATATTCAAACGCGAACGAGACACGGATTAAGGTGGAATTACGCTTCTCGGGGTATAAAAGCTCATTTGCGCGGCAAAAGTAGCAATCCGCGGCGAAGTGGCTCCCAGGGATGTAATTATATTCGTCCTCGGGTGTATTAAAAGAATATATCCTCCTGGAGAAAGAGCGGCAAGTCGGAGAATAGCCGAGCTGCTTGCTCCGTTACCGATCTTCCCTCGAATTATTCGATTTTCGAATTTCGCTCGATGATCTGATTCGCGTCGACGCGTTATGCCAATTAGGACGAATCATTTACGCATCATTTCGCAAGTGTTACAGATAAACGCGTAAACGTTGGAATTCATCGAACTCGCGAAAAGACTGATTCCATTTGACTTCGAAAAGAATTCATAAAGCATTTTTATCGAATTCGCGCTACCACGAGCGCTTACCCATTGAAATTTAATCTTCGAACAAACCGGCGAAAATACCGCCGTTTTCGTGTTCACTCGCGATCCTTAAATGCACGTGTACGCGCATCGTCGAAACATTTTTGCAGTATTCGTACTCCATATATATATATATATATGTATATATATTTTTTTTTTCGTTGCCCTCTCTTCCACGCGTAACTCTCCGTTTGCATGCGCGAAAATTGTTTCATCTTTGATCATACGAGATGCTCGGTGAAACGCGAAGTTCCGTATTTTACACACCCGTCAACAAAACTCAAGGGCGCGTAAACACGGGGCAAACGAATATTCCAAATATCGCGATAGACGCGTTCGGCAAAAAGCGCGAGGACATTTCGCCAGGGGCAACGAAGAACTTTAATTAACGCTGGTAGAAAGAAAAGACGAGCAGGAAGAGGAAGAAAAAAGAGGACAGGGGGATGGAAAAGGAAAACGTAGAGTGAGGAAAAAATGACACGGATGCCGGGATAATACATAACGCATTAAACGGACTTTATTCTCGCTACCGATTTTCGTGCCGCGGCGTGGGGACTTAAAGCGGCGGCACGCAAATTGAAACACAGTTTCGTCGAACGTTAATTACTTTTGAAACGCGACCGTGCCACTCGTACGCAAAGCGAACACTGTCCCGAGTGGGGCAAAAAGTGTCTTGGTGATTCGTGAAATTTTCCGTTTTTAATCGGCGCAGAGCGACGCTCGTTTCGGCATCTTTCTCTTTCTCCCTCTTTTTCTCTCTCTGCGGCGGGGCATTAACGGAACGAACCGTTTTCGAGGAGCCACTCCTGGTATTTGGATCTCGAGCATCCCGCTACGTAAGCCGCCGTGTCCTTAAAAGGGCCATCGGCCTGGCCCAAACACCCAAGGGTCAAAACACTTTGGCGCACTTGCCTGCGAGAAATCCATCCTCCGCGAGTATGATAAAAAGATCTCCCCACCTATCCTTTCCTTTCTCTCACCCTCCGCTTCCTGCCGCCGCTGCGCCCCTTTCTTCCTTTCCTGATCCTAGAAGAATGGAAGGACTCGAAGTGGCGAGCATGTGCCACGGGATTGGCCGGGGCACTTTCTTGCTGCTCGTTCGAAAAGCGGTCCCGAGCCGAGAGGCGAGCGGGCGTCGAGTCGGATCGGGCGCGAGGGTGTGCATGCGCGGGTGTACTAGCGCCGAAATATTTCTGAAAGAACGGCGGCTGACGGGAACGAGATCCGGAAAGTCCTTGGAAGGAGTGCACCTAAGACGCGGCGCGGAGAAAAAGCGAGAGCGCGAGACGCGGACGGGAAAAGAAAGATACAGGGAGGAAGGAGAGGATAAGGAAGGAGAGAGAAAGAGAGAGAGGGAAAGTATCGAGGAAGAGGTACGAGGGTGAGGTATATACCGAAGAAACGGGTGGTCGTTCGGTCGTACGTGAAGGGTCGGCGTTAGGCAGTTGGAACGTGGAATAGCGAGGAAAAGGATAGATGGAGAGAGAAAAAGAAATGAAGCGTGGTAGGGTGAGAGTAAGGGCGAAAGGCCGTCGGGGGGCTGCGTGAGGGCGAGGGGAGGGTAAAAGGGAGAGAGAGAAAGAGAGAAAGGTGGACGAGGGGTTGGTGTGCCTAGGGTCGTGCGAGAAGAGAACCGGAGAGTGGGGAGATTCTCTAGCAGAAACCAGTCGAGTCCCGGCCTCAGGTCGCGACGGGTGTTCAGTTTACAGGCGAGCGCCGTACCGTGCGGTTGCCTTCCACGCTGTTCCGGGCTCTGTATCCTATCCTCGTTACCTCGCAGCCGATCAAACTTTTCCACCCGATAGTTCGCCACAGTGAGCAACGTGCTTCCCGACAACCTGCTAATTTCCGGGAAAAACATCCGGGCGATAAGCCAGATTTCGCGACATACGAGACTCTCGGGCCATGTCACGTATAAATGGTCGAACCAATCGCGTGTGACGAGATCGTACCCGTCAGTCCCGAGTGCGGCTAACCCTCTGCCGTAAACTGATATAACCGTGACAACGTACACAAAGCTATCGCGTCAGGACGTGCTCGCCGATCGGGGTCGCGTCGAACGCCGTACGCAGTATAAACAAACAAAAACCGGAGATTTCGGAGAAACGGCCGGCAGAGCTCCGTCGCCGATTTTGCAGTGTAAACTCTGGCTCCTGACGTATGCCATGCTCCGGTGTTGTCGCGTAGTCCTCGTTGATCGTTGCATCGGGTAAACGGTGAAAAACTTGGACACCGGGCTCGGACGATTCTGACCCGTGATTCAGTGAGTGAGAGTGACAGAAGTGTGTAAACGCGGCGAGAAGTGAAAAAGAAAAAGCGGAGAAGTCGCTGAATTTTTTTCCAACGGCCAAGATACCTCGCTAAGATTTTCCCTGCCACTCGTATTTCGTCGGTGGAAGAACTCGCAGACTATTAAACCTGGCAGCAACTTCAGGCTACTTCGTTCAACGAGTGGTAAGTTTATCCGTTTCTTTTTGTCTATGTCTCTCTCTTTCTATCTCTTTCTCTCTTCCTGACTGCCTCTCTTTCCCCTCTGCCGCATCTTTACTTCGTTTTTTGTACGCGCGAGTCTGTCAACTGGGTGCATTTGCGCCTAACTTTACTCGGCTTCACGGCAGATAAGATCCGTACGCTGTGGGAGGAGCTGGAGTGATTCTAGAGAGAAATCTCTTTGACGACATCGACGTCGATCGGTCGTCCACTTACGTCTCGAATACGATGTCCTCTCGTCCGGCACGAAATAGAAGGCGCACGACTGCCTCGAGATAGACCCCCCACTCTCGCATCTTCTCGCATTTCCCTTTATCCCGTGCCCTTTGCTCGGCCCTCTCGCTCGCACTTTCGCCGTTTCCTACCGTCGATGCTATCGCGTGCGGCGCGAGCGACGTTTACGCGCCAAAAAAGTCGCGGAAAAGAAGATGGCTGCCGCGCGGAGATCGCCAACGTCGCGTTATCGTAATAGTATCGAAGAGTGGACCTGATCGTGGGACGTGTTCTCCACGACGTTCGCAATGTCGCGTCTCGTTTTGCGTCCCGGCGTCGCCTCTCGTCGTGAAACGTTCTCGTTCCTGGAACAGGGACCAGCGATCGGTTCCGATGAAAACAAAGTGGCCGCGAGTTACTCGCCTTGTTGGCCGGTGTTCCAATTGCGTACCAGGGAAAGATCGATCTCGCCATCTTGTCACACGTTTCTTCGTCGACTCGCCTGCACCTTCGATATTTACGACCGTCAACATCCGTCGACGCTTCGTGAAAGTACGTAAGTACTCCTTTTCGCAAGCGTTTTTCCGTTTAATTTTTCTCTCTCTCTCTCTCTCTCTTGCGTAATCGAGAATACGCGAACAAAAGGAGGTTAGGAAGATTCGAGCCACGCTTGCCCGAATGAACTGGTCAAAGTGAAAGGAAAATTCGGCATGGAAAGAGAATTCGGCTTCAGCTGCGTTTAATCTCGACGTTTCGCGTGACGTGCCTCTATTTTAATATTCTCAATTGAATCGAGACCGACTTTTCTTCCGTCTGTAGTAGTTTGGCCATTGTTCCCGCGAGATTTACTATTCACGAGGCTGAATCCTTAATTTGCGTGTATCCCGCTTTCGGTTGCGTACGCGATATATCGTTAGAAGCCAGTTCGACGGCCCGGCAATATTCCCCGGTTTTTTGCAATTCGAATTTTCACAATCAAGCTGCTCCTAAGCAACAACTGCGCCTGCGAATGTTTATCTTGATACCGTGGAAAATATTCCGTTTCACTTTGCCAAGCGAAACATTGACAGAACGAAATTTCCGAGTGCGGCAGGTTAGGAAACTTTTTAAAAACACAACTGTGATTCTGGTTCTCCATTCGAATTTTCGAAAACTCGATTCGTCCTTGTGTGTCGACAGACGCGATAACTTTTCCACTTCCTTTTGTCATTTTCTACGGATTTTTCCGAAATACCGATGTCTCTCGTAATAATTCATAATTTTGTCTACGCTAATTCGACGAGAGCTGCCATCTAGATTAGAGATGTAGAAACTATCGATAACATAACTATATACGCGATGGATAACATAACTATATATAACTATATATAATAAGCGATGATAGAACACCGATATATCGATATATCTCGGTGCGAGAAAGTCGCGTGATTATAAATCAAATTTTACTTTACAGCGGAAAGTTAGGATCGCGCGATGCCGAGAACAGAGATATCAGAGAAAAATTAGTATCTTTGGAATATTTCGGTAAATATAGGAAAAATCGATATTTTCTATTTATTTATCTTCTAAACCCAACATGGCAATTTTTACGGCTACACTCGCGACCGGTCTAGGAAAATACGTCAAAAATTTTTTCACGCTCAAAAAGCGAAACCTCTCAGCTTCTTTTTTTTTTTTTTTTTTTTTTTTTTTCAAATCCGTGTCATTTTTTCGCGGATCATATTTACAGCAAAAACAGGGGAAAAAAGAAAATATATAAAACCGTTTACACCGTATTACCCGGAAAATTGATCTCTCGTGTAACTAAGAAAGAGAGACCTCGCGAGGGTGTGTGCGAAAAATTTGCATACGTTGCGCCGGTTTCGGTGAACGTTGCAAATATATACACGTTGATTCCGATTGTACAAGCGGCCAAACGACTAGACTCGTAATTTACAAGTGTTCCATAAATCGCGACGCTGGACAATCGCGGATGCCGCACGGGAACGAATATTCTCTTGGTGCGTGGCGAGGAAAAACTTGCTCGGGTCTCGGCGGTACGTGCACGATCTGCATGTCGCGAAATTGATTTAACGTAGATGACGAGGAATGACCCAATTTCTACGGGACCGGTCAAACGGTTCTTACGAACCGCCCGAAGTATACCTAATGGCCATATCCAGGGTGCAGCAGCGAGAATTTAAGAGCATTGTCGTGTAGCGAAGTCGAGTCGGAAATAAGAAAAGTTGGAATGAAACTCTTTGCGTGGAAGCTCGCCGGTTGAGCAAGGGTGGAAAGTCCGTCTCCCGGTTTTCCCCGGCGATCGCGATATCACGCGGATGTCTGTAAATCTCGCCGAGACGATCTTCGCGCCGTATCCACGCCGATGGAGAAGGATCACGATAAAAAAATATGACGCGGAAACGAGGTGAAATAAAATCGCGCGCTGGTCGCCCGGTTTTCACTCCGTAATCTCCGCGTTGCGCGATACACGTGGCCAACCCTCGTATAAGACCGGGATATATCGCTTTACGAAGGAAACGAGATTTTTATTCATTCGAAAACATTAATTCGGAATTCGAGGAATTACGCTTATCGCGGAGATTTCCGGGCGCCGCGGCGCCCCCGTCCACGGTTGCTCGTTTTCCTTTTTCCGCGGCGTTTCATTAATTTCGAGCCGAACGATTCAAAGGGGAGAGATTTTTTACAACGTTCTTTCGCGCCGCGTAATGCAAGGGCCAGGATATCACATTTTTTCTTTTCTTTTTCCTTCGCGCAATCTGTTTCCACTCGCTCCCTTATTCCCGGCACGCTTTCATCCGGGACGTTTTTGCGTGGAAAACGCTGCGGATGCGAAAGAGAATCGGCGTTGTCAGAAATTAGCGGGCACGAGATAACGAATACGGCGATTTCGAAGGGAGAGAAATTGGAGCTCGCTTGTGCGGCAAATCGAGCGCTGATTCCACTTTTAACGAACGAAAGATAACCTCGCGAGAGTTCGTTATTTTTTCACGGAAAGAAACTCTCGATTTGCCGCGGAACATTTGCTTGGCTTTTATGCGGATCCATAATCGTCCTTTGCGTAACCTTTATAACCGGGGAAATTACGGTAAACATTCGAACGATCATCCGCTCTTGCTCGACGATGTTTACGCGCGATTCATCCGAAATCCGCCGGGTAACGAACACTTTTGTCAAAAGTGTGGTACCGCGTGCAGGGATATTGTAATATTCGGCACGGTGAATGCTAATAATTAACGGGCTATTCTAACGATGGTCATTAATGCATCGATAATTAGAGCCAAGTAATTAATTGCTACCCACAGCAGTGTCTCCCGACAAATTAATTGTACGATTGGCTGATCGAATTCACGTGTGCGACTTAATTTCGCGTGTGTAAATTGCTATCCTATAATTAGCCGCGTTCTCTAAATAGCCGGTTCGGTTACAAATGACCGGACTGGTTTTTCCCTACCAGCCTCGACGGAGATATGCGACAAATCGCTTGGAAATTATCCTGCTTTGCACGCCAGCGTTCACCGGGGTTGACGGTACGCGAAAGTTACCGAGGGCATTTGCGTCTTACATCCTGTTACGTCACGCCTGAGCCCGGAAGGAGGACGAGATCGCGAAGAAAAAGGACGATCGGCCAGCGTCGTCCTCGTCCTCGTCGTCGTTGTCGTCTATCCTCGTGTTTCGATACGGAAGATACCGGTCTTCTATCCCGTCTAGCCGCGTGTGTCGCAAGACGAACAACGTCGCCGTTAGTCGTGGCAACGACATCAGCAACAGCGGCAGCAGTTGGAAAGTTTCGGGGCAGAGCGTAGAGAATTTCCATAAGTTGAGAGATGGCTTCTTCGCAAAGTGAGAAAAGATTGTCGCGCGAGGGGCGAAAGCGACGCCGAGACCGGAGATGGTGCTGCCGGATAGCGCCGCTATGGCTATACGTTACTCGCTTGTCCTGTGCCAGGATCTTTACCGGCTATCTCCTTTAAGCCTCCCCTGCCCCTCTTTCTCCCGAGCCTCTTCGTTTGCCTAGAGCGCGAGACGCTTCGCGTTTCGTCTCTCGCACGCTTCCTTCCTCGCATCCATCCATCCTTTCTTTCCTGCGGTCGGTGGCAGCGCGTGCTTTCTGCTCGTCGCATCTGCATAGAAATCACGCGAGAACGGTTCCCTGCGTGTTGCTTGCCCCCTCTGCACGGCGTGCGGCTACCTCCTCCTATAATTCTCTTCCTTTTTTCCACTCTACCTATCTCTCTGCACACCCATCTCCGTGTAATTCGGCAGCTTCCGAGCCCGCAGCCCTGGTATCTTTCGCTTTTGTACATCGTTCGGACGCGGAGCGTCGTGCTCGATCGGCCGCTTGAAAAGAACTCGGATCGATCCGCTTCCCGTTGGATCCCGATTACTCGTAATTCGTCTTTTCATCGTTGCCGCGATTACCCTCTCTTACGGAAGAGCGAGCTATATCGCGATTTTCATTTCCTTCCGGCGTTATCGCGATCCAGCGCGATTCAACGGCGACTCGATAATGACGTTAAACACGTACCGCGCGTGGGCTTCGGAGCAGTCGAATCGTTAGGTCACCGTCTAAATCGCAGGAGCAGATAAGACGACGTTAAAGGTCGATATCGGCTGTGCAGCACCGCTCTCTTTCTCTCTCTATCACCTGGCCGACCGGCCGCTCACGCGAATTCTCGTTTTGCCAGCGCCGCGATACGATCTCGTATATTTCCCGCGTAGATTTCGCGCCTCGTATCGATCTGACTTATTTTATGCGGCTAATAAATTAGGAGTCCGGTGTTAATGCAAGGGAACGAACGTTGTCGAGTTTCTTTCCTTTCCTCGAGCCACGAGTTCCTTGCTCGGTCCTTTCTTTTCCTAGATATTAATAGCGCGCAATGCTATTCGCTTTCGTTCCGTTACACGCTTGCGAAATCACGCGTGTCCGGCGCATACAGCTCGCGTTTATTCGGAAATTATTACCGGCACGGATTAATCGGCCGGAGCGGAGTGGGAAAGGGCGAGAGGAAGGGAAAAAAAGAGAGGCGAGCGGGGGGCCTGGTCGGTGTTCTCGTCTTTGTTCGACCTTGATGTACGACTTCCTTCTTAAATATTAAATCTTCACGAATAATGCTTCCGTCACTCTGCAGAGGCAAGATCCCCGGCGTCCCCGGTTTATTGCGTTTCAATGCGGTAGGTCTCACGAGTGTGTGACAAAATGCAGAACAGAGCTCTCGACTCGTGCTCTCACGGGGGCGGCATAAATTTAAGGATTAATAAGATTCCGGAATAGCGTGTACCTCGCCTCCGTAACGTTAACGCGGTTTAATTTTAGAAGCGTACTTAATCCCTTTAAACAACGACATTCTTAAATCAACATCTGCGACGATTTTAGGTCGGGTCCACCCACGGGGCGACCTATAACGACGCTTTGCTCGAGACGTCGCTGCGCGACACGGCGCGAACTTGCACGTGAACTCGTAATTAACGGTGGAAAGTCGCGGCGATAAAAAGAAGGGCACAGGTATAAATAAATAAACGACCTGGAGGGAAAATAAGCGGTTGGTAAGTGGAGGGAGCTGGATGATAGGAAGGGTTGGAATTCGGAGTCGAAGGTGTCCTGCCGTGAGCGTAGAGCATATGTTAATCCCGTGGCGTGCGAGTTGTTCCCTCTTTCCCGAGCGGAGCACGCACGCCGAACGTCTCCCTTTGCCCGGAGAGCCAGCAAATCACGCGTTTTATCCGTGTTTCCGTTCGCAGCGTCGTCGGTACGCGCTTGCAGCGTGCGTGCCTCGTATTACCATACTTGGCACCGTTGCGATGCCGAGCATTAGCTTGTCGGAGTATAATTGAATGTATACCCGCGCGCGTAGCCGCGCATTTGCGTATACTCGCGCACGTTCCACGGACACTCGGCTTTCTTCGGCGGTGCACACAGGCCGACGTGGATTTTCGGCTGATTAGGAGCGGGAGAGCAAAGCGACACGTCGACGATGTGATTAACGCGTCGGTTAATACGATCAACCGACAGAGCTGGCTAATTCCAGCCGAAATCTGGTCTGCCGGCGCGGCATCGACAGTTCGTCGCGCTATGCTAATTATCCTAATCCGAGGTAAACTTTGCTCCAGTACCCCGGTTGAAGTATCCCGCTCCGCGGCGGTCGGAGATCGTCGGAAATTTAGTTTCTTCGTCCGATTGGATCCACGCGGCTCGTATTGCGCGATCGTTAAGGTACAAATTCGATAGCCGGCGCCTTTGCTCGTTGTTTTCACCGCGCGTAACGAGATATTCCACGCGAGCGAGCGCGTTGAAATGAAAACGCGCCGAAGTCGCGTTTACACCATCCGGCGAAAAAACTGGGTAGACGAAATAGTTGCAAACGAGGCAACGCGCGGACATACGTTTATTAAAACTTTCATTCCCGCCGATGTGTCCTGGCAACTCGTAAACTGGCCAGGATTAATTAGAGGACTTTGAGTTCGAGGGACCAACGACATTCCCTGCCCTCTTCTCCACGATTCAGATGCGTTCGACGTCGTGGAGTTTTCCCCGAATGTTGCTCGCCTTCGCCTGGCAGAATTTTCCGAAAAATAAAAAGCGACGATCCAGTTTCGCGTTTATCGCGAATGTCTCGAGAAAAGGAGAGTCGTGATCGCGTGAACGGAGGTAGCCGACTTGATTGTCGGATCGCCGCGCGAGACGTCGAGACGAACCACTTGGAGCGGGTACGTCGGGACACTTAGGGCGTATTATAGGGCAAGAGAAGAGAAGAGACGAGTCGGACAGAAGGAACGTTCCAGGGAGCCACGCACACGCCCGCCTCGGCTTATCGCGTCCCCCGTGGCGCGTGTTAATTGCCTTTAAATTCCCAGCCAGGGTCGGAATAGGCACGGCTGTAATGACAGTCGGAAAGAATGCTAATGGAGAGAAAACGAAATTCCCGGCGTAGCCGGCTGATCTGTAATTTCGTCATGGAAATGCCAAAGACACGCGGAGGAGAGTGGGCCGGGAGACAGCTCTCTCTCTCTTGAGAGAGAAAGGGATACGCAAGGCCGAGGGAAGAGGGAGTGGCGATGGGACCAAAGGCGCACTTACAAATTACGACGCTGCAGAGTCGCGAGCAGTCGCGGTGGACAGAACCCGGCAATTTGGGTCCTCTATTTCATCCTCTTGTTTTTTTCTGTTTTCTCTTTCTCCTTTTTTTCGCTTCTTTTTCCTTTCTTCGTTTTTTCCCTGCTTTTTTTCTCTTTTTCGAAATTTCTTTGGTCGAATATCGGGCGTGCTCTCCCGTTTCGCTAAATCAAAAACGCTGGCGAAGCTACGAGTGTATTCGCTTTACGTTTTTCCGTTGGAACAACGGTCTCCATCGAGGCATCGCGCGCCGGGATTGTAAATTCGCGGCCTGTATTGTCTCGCGCGGGGGAAAAAACCGTGTAAACGTTGGACGCGTTCGAAATCTGGAAATTCGCCGCGCGATAATTAATTGTGTCATCGTGTTTGGTCGGTGACAGGGACAGATGAGAACTAGCCGGGCCCCTTTGACTTGCTAATTCGAAATTGAAATTGCGCGGGTCCGGCTGGAAAAAAGAGCGTGTTAGCTTTTGTTCGGAGAAATTTCATCGATGGAAAACGTATTGTCTGGCTCGTTCCGTTACGCCTCGCCGGTGTCCATCGATTCACGCTTTTGTCGCATGCCGAAACCTCACGGTATGAGCTAAAATGATTAATCGAATATCGGTATATCGCGACGCGAGGGAGTAATCGATCCCGGCATCGATGTAACACCCTCCATTTTTCGGTCGGACAAGTGGACGAAATAGGAGAGATTGAGAGGAAAGAGAATAAACAAGGAACAAAGGAACAAAGAGAAAAAAAGAGAGAGACGGGAAAGCCGGAAAAGACACGGTCGTTGCGTCGTGCCGAGTTTTCATTCGCGAAGCCATTCGCGGTTGCGCTCCTTGAATAAAGATCGATCGCAGTCCTCGCAAAATAGACCGCGCGCAATCGTCGCGGTGTCGCGAAAATTAAAAAGTCGACGCGCGCGTTTCGGGGTCGGCGGAATCGGCTTTTCAAATTTCATTCATTTTCCGCGTCGAATGTCGCGTGTTTGCGCGTGAAATGTTTATTCAGGAGAAGCCTCGTCGGGGGAGGAGAAAAAAAAAAAGGAAAAAGAGAGAGAGAAGAACAAAAAATGCGGAAAAGGAGGTAAAAACAAAAACGTCGAGGTTTCAAGTCGCGGTGAAACAATTGGCATTTCTGCTCCGCTCACGTACGGTTCGTTCGAACTCGCTGAATATTCCGAGGATGATTTTTTAACCGGGACACAAAGCTAAGTGTCCCGAGGTTGTAAACCGGAAAGCTAACAGATCGGCCGTGTCATCCGCGTTACATGACAAATGCTGCCGCTAAGAAATGGACGAGTGGCACCATATATCACGTAGATAATTATATTATGCCGCTTCTGGTGTGTATTTATAGCGGTCCCGCTGGTTGCACGGCACACCGAACGCTGTGTCACCCTATCTGCTCTCATCCGGCTCGAAAGTAGTATGCAGGGAGATAACGGGCGGTGGGCTGCGCGCCACCAAGGGGTAAAATATTAAATTGTCCGTCATTTATACCCTTCGTTCGCTCGGCCATCGCCGGGAAACGCAGATGCTCCCGAGGAGATAGTACTTTTTCTTTTCGGCGAAAGCGCGTTCCACTTTTATCTCGCTCGCCGATCGCCGCGGGCTTTTCAACGATTAACCGCATTTATTTCACCGTGATTTCCGTTTAACTCTGTCGATTTTTCATTCCCGACGCGCGGAATAATTCGAAAAACCCAAGTGGAGTTTCCCGTTTGCCGCGATATTACCGCACTCGCCCGACGTGCAACTGCTTGCCCGACTTTTTACACGCGCGAATTTCATTCGTCGTTGCATCCCGCCGATTTACGCCACTATTTTTTTTTTCTCTCCCACTCCCTCTCTTCCTCCTCCACCTCTTCCTCTTTCCCTTTACTTATCGTCGCGCATATCGTGCAACTTTATTCCGCCGGACGAAACCCGATTGTTATTATTTTAACAACTCGTCGACAATGGCAATTCATCCCTTTTAACGTAATTGTTCTCGAGATTGATCGAGTAATCCTCGTTAGAAGGTCGTTCTATGCGAAGGGAATAAAGGCGCGTACCGGTTTGTTGTTCCCCCGATGACGGCAGCCACTGTGCCAGTCGCTTGTTCTCGAGAATGCATTTACGTGGTTGCAATCATGCGCCATTCTCACGAGTGCATACTAATTCGTAAATCTCGCGGGCCGTCCGAGAGAGTCGAGAGAGGGAGAGAGTCCTTAAAGCCATCGAGAGCGACTCGGAGAGTTCTCTCGATGGATCCTCGAGCGTACAGGGCATTTTCTTTCGCCGAGTCGAGTACGCTATCCAAATTCCGAATTGCCGGCCCGCTCAGACAGGCATCGATCACTCGCGTGTTTCTCCCAGCCTTCTCCGCGGAAAAACTTGCCCCCTCTGCCGTGGTCCAAGCTGGCTTAACGAGGGAACTTTAAAGCAAAATCGTCCGTCCGTTGCTTCCCCGACGAGACCCGTTTAAGGGGCAGCCTGCGCGACGTCGGTCGAGCGTAAATTCGAAAAGAAAGCACGACGAAAGGAGGAGCGGTAAAGCCACTGCGCGGTTCGTTAGCGGACTTTCGATTTTCCCGATTCAAAGGAGAAAATTCCCTCGGACGATACTCGGAGCGTCTCGGCGCGTAATCGCGAGGGCGTACGCGTGTTCGTCTGGCGGGATTCTCGCTATCGGCGTCGATTCGAACGCCCAGGGAGCGTCGACCGGTTAACCGCGCGACTCGATTTCTTAACGCGATTAAGAGTCGGCTCGAAGCGGTAATCCGGCGCGTCGCGAATTGATTTTTAATTGCGATTAGCGTATCGGTCCGGTCTAACGACGCAATTACTTTGTTATTAGTATCGTTATAAACGAATTAATAATTAAATCACAATCAGCGGCAGCGGGCATCGAACGCGATCCGGACACGAATGGAAGCGGATCCTCGAAACTGCCCGACTAATACACTCGTTCGTTTCGGTATTTCAGTCATTACTTTTTAATTATCTCGATCGCGTTCCCGCGTATAAATAACGTCGCTGTACAAATCGAGAGGGAGCGTGTGCACGGCGTAGGACGTGTGAACGGGAAGGAGAGAGAGAGAGAGTAGAAGAGAAAGAGATAGAGTGATATAGGGGTGGAGTAACGGGGTGCAAGCCGAGTAAATAAATTTGTCGAACTCTCGTCGCACGGTGCTCGTTATGGAAAGCATTCGAAGTATGCAGTTCAATGAGGCGAAGGGGTGAGCGGATAAATGTATAACGCGTCGCAATGGTCCGTATTCGCGCGTGAACGTGCTTATAATCGTGGTAGCAACGAAAGCCGCGAGTTTTTTCTCTCGCTGTTCTACCTCTGTCTCTCGTTTCGCGCCGGGTACAAATTATCTGCTCTTAAATCGCGCGATTTTAACGAAGTCTTTGCTTTTTCCGTTTAACGATACGCGCCTGCCTTACCCGCTGCCGCAGAATATTTGCTCGCGCGGCGCGTTCCTGTTTGAAGAGTACACTTTGCGTCGGGGAAACGGACATCTTTCTTCCGCGCGGTGAATCCGCCGGCCTTTTAATCGAAAATCCGGATTAATTATTTTGCGTACGCGAGGTATTTCGCGAGGATTTAGCCGTCTCGTCTAACGGCTATCAATCGCGATTTTACTTCCTCGAGATGGATTAATCTCGATATCCGGGGACGACGATACTCGCGTTATCCGTTTGCGAGCAATTTAAAGATCGGGAGTGGTTTTAATACGCGGCGATGGTGATAATTTCGATTTCACCGGCGACATTGACTTTCCGATTTGCACGGACAATTAAGATCCGGCTGAGAAAGATACTCTCCCTCTCTCTTTCTCTCTCCCGTCCGTTCCCTCGCCAAGGATCCCGCTATTTTAATCTCGAACCGGCGAGCAGCGCTGCCGTTCTCCTTCTTTTCCTCCTGGCCCGGATATTCCGCCGCGGTTGATGAATATTACAGGCGAGATGGGAAGATCCGTGGTCTAACGAGTAGATCGTTAATCCGGTTAATCCCGGGAGCACGTAGGAAAGGACTCGGGTTTCCGCGCGCATCGGGAATTCTCCGTGTGCGCGTGTCTAATCGCGGGCGAGCAGGTTTTCAAGCTGGTTGAAGCGATCGGATCGGTGGCGGCGTTAGTCCGCGGAAAAATAAGGCTAAACGACAGCGGAACGACGAGCTAACGACGAACGGCGGAGAAGAGCGTGCAACACGGGGGGTAAAACGAGCGCGGTCGCCGAGGGCAATCCTCGGCGCTCGATACACGATGCAAGGATCCTAGGGATTCACAGGTTTGTCTGTGCACGCGCGTGTGAAATCTCCGCTTGTTAGCCGAACTGTTTCGCCGCCGACAGTCGTTCGCCGCGGATGTCGGGTTAACGTGAATTTAGCTGGATCAGAGCGGCATCCAAACTCGGCGCACCATCGAGAGCGGCTTGAACGGTTCGACGCGTCTTCTGGTCGATGGGTAGAAGTCGCGCGCGTCGGCCGATGGTGGTGCAGCCGGTGGGAATTTATCGCTCGCCTAGCTAGGAGGATGACAATTAGCCTGAAGCACCCTTGGAACAGCGAGCGCCGTTTTAACGAGACCATACCGTTTACGAGTCGAGTTCGGAGTCGAGTCGGGCTTGGATTCCATGCTCCTCGAAGGAACTAATTAGATAAGGGTTTGCCCGCTCCGGGCGTCATTCCTTTTCTTCGGCTTCGCTTTTCCCGGCCTATCGCCTCTGCGTTCGGCCAACTTTCGCCGAATAAATCCCAGTTATCTCCTCGCTCGACCTCCCTCTCTAGCCTCGGGAATCGTGCCCGCGACGCGGCGTCTCGCTTTTAAATTCGTCGCTTAGAGCCCTGGCTAAAATATGACCCGCTTTTCAGCCGCTTTGTTTTTCTCCTCTTCCACTTCCTACTGTGCCGGCTTAATTCGCGCTAGAAGTGAAGCCGAGACGCGCGCGACTGGTGACCCGGCGGAAAATAGAAAAACGATATACCGGAACGTCGTGAGAGGAATAAAAACGGGTAGATGGAGGAAGGCGCGGAGCGGGGAAAGGGGGACGCGGGATCTCTCTCACCGAGGATTCCGCCGCGAATTAAACCGGCGAATTTTCCATTTTCCACGGGTTCGCCGAGCTCGCGCCGCCGACTAACGGATTTCTCGCCGCGAATTCCGCCGGCTTTCGGAACGGATCGGAGGGAGCAAACGCGACCGTGGTCGTTTCCCTTTTAACGACGCGCCTTTTATGTCGAACGCGTTTCGCGTCTATCTATTTAAATCGAAACACGGTCTGTCCCGCGCGGAACACGTGTATGCACGGAACAATGTAACGAGATAGCCACGCGTGGTGCGCGCACACCGTCTCTGCACGTCCGTTCTCTGCGCCGCGCCGCCCCGCGACGCCCCGCGCCTTTACGGTAGCGCCGATACACTGTTTCGATTATAGTATCTTACTGCCTTCCTTCCTAACGAGGCCACTACCTCGGCTACGGACTAATCTCCAGGCTCTCTCCCGCAACTATGCCATTCACTCGCGCACGGAAAGCAAACCTACAGATTGCTTTTCATCGCCCCCTTTCGCTTTCTATTCGCGTGCAACCTACCCGCCTGCCTTTCTCTCCCTCTCCGCCTGTCTCCCGCTTTATTTCTTCTGTTTCTTCTATCACCGCCTATCGCCGATCCGCTTCTCCCTCAACTTCGTCGACGTTTCATCGTCTCGGTAACGCGTTACTCTCGAACGCGTTTCCTTCGCTCGTCCCCTTCGGCGCGTTATTTGTTTTCCGTAATAAATCACCGTTCATTTTCTCGCGTTTCCTGTACCCCGCCACGAAGGCCGGCTCGTTCGTGCGTGTTCCGGAATACCCGGTGGCTGGACGCGATCGAGGATCAACGATTACGGTTAAAGCAGGCTCACGCTGTTCGTGCACTGCGCTCGTCACGGAATCGGATGATTCGTTTCGCCGGCTTGCCGTAACGCGATTTTCTCGTCGTTCCGCCGACGCCGACGCCGCGAGGCAGAGCCCCGGTTCGCACCGCGCCGGTTTCGACGCCATAAATACCACCGTGTACCGGCGTACATGTGTCCGGTCGGGCAACGCGCTTTTTCACGCGCAATTTCCGTTGCCAGGCGGCGGCGGCGGCGGAGGTGGCGTCCTCGTTGACGCCCGTCGCGATATCGGGACCGATCACAGGTGAAAGGGAGTGTCCCGCTGACGATCGATCGATCGATCGATCGATCACCGAAGCGATCACGGAAAGCGTTCGCCGCGCGCGAGGAATTCCTGGAAACGGTCCGAGATGGCGAACGTTGCCCCGTGGGCAGGTATTTCTCGGTTAGAAAAACGGCCAGTGGGAAGGTATCGGTTTCTCACGGGTACCTGGCGATCGATACCACCTACGCGAATATTTATATAAAACGTAACGTCGCCCGATGTATCGGGCGGTTGTAAATATTTATCGAGTACGAGGAGATCTTTTACGGTTCCGCGGATGGGGAAGGCAGGAAATACGAAACGAGGCTTGCGACAAGGGGGAATAAGAATTCCCAGTGATTCGAACCGTTCCTTGGTTCCGGCTCCTAACGCGGGAGAAGGATATCGTAAATAGTTGGTCGGCCGAGTGGCTTTCGGTATTCCTCGCCGCTGCCTCGTCCTGCGAAACCTAATCGAGACGCATACTGCCGCGAGGAATAGTGCCTCCGTTCGCGCCGCTCTCGGATACCATAAATATGTGGACGTGTGGCCGGGGAACGAGATACACTCCCACGTGCTATTGCTGCCGTACCCGCCGCGATCTCCCGGCGTGGGCAGTTGCCAGGCTGCGCGACACCGGTTACACGCGACGGTGTAGAAGCCAAGAGGAAGCGGTGCCGGAGGTGGAGAAATGGACGAGAAGGAGAAGAAGAGGAAGAAAACGGCAAAGAGGAACGAAGGATGGAGGAGGAGGATTGCGATGCGAGTCGGCGAGCTTGCCGGACGAGGTTGTCTACATAAACGTCGCTCGTTTCTACCTTGGCGCCCTCGTATACGTGTCCCCGATTTTCTCAGCGGCTTCCGAGCGTACGCGTCGCGTCGGTTGCAAACAGCCGAGCGGGGGCGTGTTTCCTCGGGGTCGAGACGCGCGTATCCCGACGCTATTCGCGTCTGGAATCCGAATGCCGGGCCCGCAGCTGCCAGGCGAGTCGGACGATTCCGACGTTCACCCCCTTTTCGTCCCGAACCGTTCATTCGCGCGGGGGGATTACGAAAACGCGGTTAAACGACGAATTTACGATAGCGCGCCGTAAAACGCGTCTCGGATCGGTCGTACAGGAATACGAATTGATCGGCGACGGTTAAACAAGAATTCTCTCGTACTTATTTGTCATCGTTTACCGAGGGACGTTTCGCGCGGTGAAACGAGCTCGGAAATAGAAATTTGACGCGCTTTACGACGGCAAATACGCCACGTGAAATATCGCCTCGGCGCTCCCTGCAGGACCGGGCGTAACGAGTAAGATACGATCCTCCGATCGTACCAGCTCGACGCCGTCAGCTCTCTCTTCCTTTTTCCACCTTTCTTCGAGTTTTCCCTGTCGCGGGTTCGTGCCGCGATTCGTGGCCGCGATTCGTGACCGCGCGTGTGCAACGCCATTCACTTTCCAGCGACGCGTCTGCTGGAAATACGTGACGGCCCGTTAGTCCCGCGCGACGAATCACCCAGCACAGGATTACAGCTGCTCCACGATCTTTCTTCGTCATCCCGCACGCCGGCATCGGGAAACCCATGCCGGGTTGGAAAACACGTCGCACCCTCCCGGCAGATGCGTACCTCGCGACACGCGCCTTCCTCTCCCACGGATCTATCGGATTTCTCCGATCGGAAAATTTCCGTCCCTCGTCCTTGAGGCTCGTTAGGTCTTCGTTCGAAGCGCGGAACGGACCCCTCGGATCGTTTCTTGGACGTATCGCCGGTGGGAGAGGAACGGGGTCGCGCGAGAGATGCTCGGGCCCAGTTTTTGGTCTTGCCCGCGATCCCGAATGCGAACTCGTGGTCGGGAATTCGTGTCACGTCGAGCTTCGCTTAGGAATTCATTGCGGGCACGGGGGATACAGCTGTCCGCTCGTAGCCCTTCGCAATGCGACTGTACCGCGGAACGCGGAAATTCGAGCTTACGCGAAGGGGAATCCGTACGGGCCGATACGCGTCCGGCTTATTGACTTCCGGTGACGCTGGAATTCCTCGTGTTCGCGTATTAGCCGCTCGTTACTCGTTTCTGACCGGCATCCAGATCGTATCGCCCGGTCAGGGCCCTCTTCTTCGCTCTTCGCCGGTGATTAAGCGTATCCGACAACGAGCCAGCTCGGCGAATTCTCGAAAAGTTGCCGCGGTAATATGTCCGGCAGCGTGGAAACGGAAACGAACGAGCCGATTAAGCGGAACAGATATCGGCGATTACACGGGAGCACTCGTAGATAGCCGGGTCGGACGAATCGCGTAGCGTTTGCCCGAGATAAAGCGATAAATCGCGGGATACGCGGCAGCAAGGAGCAATTTCGTTACTTTAACGAGATACCCGGGCGTTCCGGCTTCGTTCCGCGCGCGAATCGCGGACGAGCGATGGATTTAATCGCGCACGAAAACTCGGATAATCGATTCTTTCTCCTTTTGTTCCTACGTGTTTGTTTCTCGTCGCGAAGAAGCAACGAGTTTATCGCGACCCGCGGGTTTTCCTCGCGATTCCGACGTAATCGCGAGATTTATAGGTTTAATAATCCGCCGCCTAGCCTGCGCCACGACCGTATTAATTTTCATCATTTTTCGCGTGCAACTTGTACCCGTACCGTTGCAACCGCTTCGGGGACGTTTTTTCCTCGAACGTTATTATCCCTGCTTCAGAACTGGCCGCGCGCGTTCGAATAATTTTCGTCCGTTTCCACCCGGGCATTTAATTGCGCGAAAGTATTCGTTAGCGCTATGACGTTCTCGCGCAATTATCTCGGAAGGGCTTTAATAAATGAAACGTTACTCGGAAGAAATATTCCTCGCTCCGATGTGCCGAAGCGTTAATTAACATCGCTCCATCGGCGTTTCCGCTGCGCCAAGAATTCCGTCACGACGGAGAGCCAACTTTACGATTGATCGCGCGCCGCGGAGCTGCGCTACACGGTTTCCTTGCTAATCGTGTTACTTTTATTCCGCCCCCTCGCCTCCGCCGCCACTCTCCGCCTTCTGCTTCCCTTCGTTACAATTAGTCGCTATTTCGCTATGCCGCGTGGCTGAAACGCGCAAGAATCATCGCTTCCCCTCCCCGTTTCCTTTCCCTCCCCTGCCGACTTTATCGCGCGTAATTCCCATCGAGCTTTACGCGTGTTGTACGACGCGTCGTTATTAAGCGGGTCGTTAGTATCGGAAACGTATTCGAATCGCCGCGATATTCGTAGCGCAATGCTAATTTAATTTACCGCGCGAACCGACTCGCCTCGTAATTTCGACCCCGCATCGCCATCGATAACCTCGAGTATCCAGTTATGCGGCGCGGGTCGGCTGCAAGGATTAACGCGGATCGAGCGTCGTCGCGCGTAAGACGCCGACGTTGATTTTGGCCGCACACGTGTACATAGAAATCGCGATACGTATGATCCGACCACCATACAGATCAACGTATGCTAATTTTTGCCTCGAGCCTGTCCTTTTCCGCGAGCGAGCATTGTTCCCTAATAACCGCTCGGCTGTGACCTCTCTCGACCCACTGCGGCTGCTTAATCCGGCCGTGGATAATAATTACTCGGCGAGGACGGGGTTAGGAAATTACCGCGTAGACGGACGATTCGTCCCGCTCAGAGACAAAGACGAGGATAACGACGCGTATAAACGACGGTGAACGTTGATGACGCTTGGCCCACGATTCTTGGAAACGTTTGCTCGTCCGAACGACCAGCGAAAAGTTCCACTTTGCCACTTTATTACTCGTCGCGGTAGAATTCTAGCCTCTCCTCTCTCCGCCGCGTCGTAATTTTCAATTCTTCTCGGAGAGAAAGCGAGAGAGGGAGAGAGAGTTGCCTCCTCCGTCGCGTTTGCTTCTTTCTTTCTTGTTTCCCTGTTGGAGCTGTAACTCCCGTAACGAGGGAAGAATTAGAGCGTTATCGATTTAAAGGAGCCACCGTAATTACTGCTATCGAGGAGGAGTAATTATAAATATTCAAACTACGTTATAGAATCGGTGTAGCCCGGGTTCCGGTGGAGGTAATAATTATTTCGCGGCGATGGAGCCGAAGGAATCGCTCCGAGAGACGAAGACCCGGCGGGAAGATAAAGATGGGTCCTGGGCGTACAATGAGACCGATGATATTACCTCGGACGACGTTCATTGAAATACCGACTGTAAAGCCGGAAGGAGACTTATTTTCCCTCTTTTCTCTTTGCTCTGCCGCGCGTCTTTGTGCCAGCCTCTTTCCCGCCGGTAGCTTAATTTGTAAGTCTATCTCGTTGCTCGCAGCGTCGAATATTTTCACGATTTATCGCGAATCCTAAACGCCGACTCGTCTCCGTCTTTTCCCTCTCGCCCCGCGCGTTAATCCGCTTCCTCTCCGTTCGATCGCCACAAATATTTTTCCCCCGTTCCCCTTTTTTTCTAACCCTTAGGTAGGTTGCTCCTCTCTCCGAGTCGCTTATTCTCGTTAATTCTTCCGAAACGACGCGACGTCGCGATTTTATCGTCTATCCGTCACGTTCGCGCCGGAGCACGTAAACAAGATACGACTGTATAATATTTCGCGATGTCTGTTTGCTCAGTCTGCGTAGTTTCCTTTGTAACGCGTGCATTTTCTCGTTCCCATTTCTTGCTCTACTTGCTAACGTTGTTAAACTTCCATTTGTCGGCCGCGCTAAAGAGACTGTACCAAAGCGCGAACAACTTGATATTCGCCGTGTCTGTTTTTCCCTCTCCTTTTTCATTCCTTCTCCTCCTCCCTCTATCTCTATCTCTCATTTTCCCCTGCTCGAGTTTAACATTTTTGCCCTTTCATTACGCGCTATCTGCTTTTCCTCGGCCCCTTAACTCGGCGTTGCAACAATTTTACGCGAAACGCATAAAGCGACATTTTCCCCCGATGTCCGGTCTCCGGTTAATCCGGTTCGCGAGATTAAAAGCGAATTAAAAACGTTACTCCCGCCGCGTTTCCAGCTACAATTACGCGAAACGGAGAAAACGTTCGGTTAACGCTCGCGACGTGGAAATCGGCAAGGCTGTCATCGACCGTCGTCGCTCGTAAAACACAGGCGCACCCTCGAAGTCGTTTCCGAGGTCTGCTTCGAACCATTCGAGGGTTGGGGTATCGTTTACATGCGCGGCTCTCTCTCCTCTCGATTCAGCAGCGACTTATCGTTCCGTGTTCTTCGTTCTCTCTGGCTGACCCGGCTCGTTTCACCTTCTCCGGGACGGAGAGAGGAGAAAGCGACGGTTAACCACCAGCAGCACCGTCGCGACCACGGTGGGATAGGCGGTGCGCGTCGGTGGTGGTAGTGGCGACGCCGGCGTCGGCGGTGGTGCTGGTCGGTGGTCGCCGGGACCGTGGCGCGTCGTTAAAGCATCCTCTACCGACGCTGTAGCACGTCGGACTCGAGCGCGAGGCGCACGATTTAAATTTAAATAAGCGCGACGAAGCTGCGATAAAATATAATTAAGTCGGCCACGGCACGTCGGACGTGGCTCCGAAGTGGCGCGGAGGACACGCAGAGGCCGTGGGAGCAACCACGATAGAGGAGCAGGGTAGAAGAAGAAGAGGGCGAGGAGGAGAAAGAAGAAGAAGAAGAAGAAGAAGAAGAAGAAGAAGAAAGGAGACTGGGGAGAGAGATCGCGGTCGGAATGAAAAGACGAGAGCATTGGCTGGGAGAAAAGGACGAGGCGGTAGCGACGACGAGCAGTGGCAGCTCTATATATGTATATTATGCGTATATTACGGTAAAAGCGAGCCAGGATATCACGTCGCTACTTAACTTGACGGACTTAATGGCCGGCCGTAATGGGCACAGCCGCAAGAAAAAAAGAACGTAATTAAGAGTGGCAAGGATCCCGGTTGCCAGTTACCGGGAGCAAGATTTATGTTATGCGGTAATTTCTGCGAAATCCTATCGTCCCGGCGAAGCGAGGAATATCATCCCCGTAAACACGAGGGAAGAGTCTCGGTCGCTGCACCCTCGTCCTCGTATCCTGCCTACCAACTACCGCGCCGCGTCCAAAGAGAATCGTTACGTTTCCACCCCGTTCGGTCCACCTTCTTCTCTCCTCTCGGTCCATGGATCCCTCGGTCGCGTCAAAAGCGGCGTTAGTTCCAAGTGGCAGCAAGCGGAATACGCTCGTAAGGTGTAACTCCTCTTCCTCCACGGTCCTCCTTTCGACCACCGACACGCTATCCCGCTGGTGGACTCGCACGATGCCTCGGCGATTTATAGCTCGCGGTAAATGCAACGTACACGCGTATACGCGCCCGCTCAGATTTATCGTTCTTCTCCCGAGAGCTCGGGTATCTTATTAAAAGCGGTTGACTCTCGCGCCGCGAGAACCCGCGGGATCGGCCGCGCGAGTTCTCGAAATCGACGCGAGCGACGTTACACGCGGATCGCGCCGGACGTTTCTCGTCGTAATGTGATTTATGGAACATTTTTAACTCCCTCGAGGTAACGTTCGCCCCCATGGATGGTGGTTGTTGGACCGACCGATCCGTTGGAACCGCACGTCGATGGTATCGCTCGCACCGCTGCGATCGACGTCCGCGTTTTATCATTCTTGCGCGTACGCGCAGCGGCCATTGTTCCCCTCCGGCGGCCGGCGTCGTCTCGTCGATACTTCACGCCCCAAACTAATTACCGACTCGAAAAACGCCGACTATTTATCGCGCTTAGCCACTCGGCCGTAGCTCGTTAGAAGACCGCGCGCGGGCAGCCACACCACTCCCACGCGTGATTTACCGTCTACTCGTCTCGCGCGTTTCGCTCGTCGTTTCGCTCGTCATTGCGCGCGTCATTGCTCGCTCACCGTCGGACCCTCGTTATTTTCGTTACGCCGTTCGATCCGCGCCGTTACGCTATTTGGCCCGCTAATTTACAGCCCGGCTAACGTCCCTCGCCTCGACCAAGTCCGAGCGAGATTGCGCGCGGACGACGCGGAATTTATTTGTTTTCCTCTCCGTTCGTCTACTTGCTCCCAGCGGCGATCTAATCCGAGGAAATGGACGTTTGAAATTTTTATTCCCGGGCAACGGTACGCGTCGATTCCAGTCATCGGGCACCGAGACGGCCGATATCGAGGCGGTAAATTAAATACCGGACCGGTTGCTCGACCAATTGCCATTTATCAAGTTATACCTGGCCCACTTTGTAATTGAACCGACGCGCTCTCTCGCGCATTCGATTCGGGGGCGTGCTTCCGATCCATTGCAATCGCGTCGGAGTAGTAGCAGTCCGTGAAAGAAACACCGACCCGGCAGATTTAGTAGAAAAAGACGCACGATATAGCTTTGTTCTGCCCCGTTAGGCAGTTGGGTCATCGCTTTAATCCATCGTTCGATCTACGCGGCTGCTGCGTGCACTCGTCGTTGGACCACGTACCAGACTTTTCCTCCCGAAGCGTTCCGAATGTCGTCTCGATTCCTTCGTGCGCGCTCGCGACGCGTATTTTCGCGTGGAAGCGACGCCGCTTCTCGAGCGTTACGACGTCGGTCCGAGGACTCATTAGTAACCGACATCCCATTATACGTCGTCGTAAATAAAGCCAGGCTGTTGCACGCACGCACGCAACCCCCGTAGGCGAAGGGACCGTTTTACGCGCCGCGTTTGGACCCTTGGGTGTCGGGCTGGAACACCGTGGAACGGTGTGACGGCTCGTAAAGCAAAATCGTAAAGGGAGAGACGCCCGAGGAATCGAGGGTCAGGTGAAATCTCGAGAATCACCCGGATCCCTTACACGTATTTTCCTGGTATATACGAAAATTGCTATGAATTTCCAGGGAATTATATATCTCTCTCGCGCGGAACCGGCGTACGCGGATCGAGTTTCCCGGCTGGAAGACGCGCGGCGTCGTCGAAACACGAAACGTTGCGTAACGCGTTATTATTAACGAGTCGAAGAGGTTTCGCGTCTCGTGGCCGAAGAGAACGCGAGGCATTCGATCTCGAGAGTGCCGCGTGGGCGTGTTTATGATAATCTCGCTTATGATGGATCACGGTAGCCCGTTTACACGCTCGTGAGAAATCGTTATTACCGGAACGAGCGAGCTATCCTGGGCGAGAGCTCGCTCCGTCCTTCGCCGCGAGTTTCGAATTTCGCCGCCGATATTTTTGGGGTTCCTCCGGGGTGTTAAATTAAGTTAAATCTCGTTTAATCTGGGCTTTCTACGATTCCACGGAAACGCTCCGTGGCCCGAATTTAGATAGAGCTAATCTAAATTCCCCGATCTGTCGGTCCCCTAATCCCCGGCTATGTATTCCGGGCTCATTCCCCTTGTCCTTCGTCATCTTTCCTAATTCCGCGTAGTTGTTTCCCGGAGCTTTACCATTGACCAACGCCTCGACCACCCTTCCTCCCCGACGCGATCGCGAAACGGTCCACTTCTGAGAAGAATTTACCGGTGGCTGGGCCTCGATCTCCGGCTTAAACCTCTCGGCCGCGCGTACGTGCGTGAGCACCACGCGTAGGCGTGTTTATAATAAGCGATAAATCGCCCGGCGTACGATAATTCTCGTGCGAGGCGTGTGTTTCACGGTGTTTCACCGACGGGCGTAAAATTTCTACCCTGCGCGACTCCGGGTCCCCGTGCGTGCGCGTAAAACACACGGGCGTCTCTTTAAGTATGCCGCGCGTGGGCGGTCCTTCTTCGTTCTCTCGCACAAGGCGTGCCGGCGTCTACCGGCGATGTACGCGCGACGCGTCCTCTCCATCGCGACGCCGATTCCCACGGGGCGCGTCGCCCCGACGCATCGAACCGAACCCCGAGTTCCGTGACACGAAAATCCAAGGGAAATTAATCCGTCGTCGCTCAGCCTCTGGTGCCCTTCTTCAAATATTTAGCGAATTTCCTCTTACCCACCGAGAGGATAGCAGCGTCGTCGATGGTAGTAGCGTCGCCACGTAGTAGTAGTGGTATTCGTGGTACCCGATGGTACCTACCCCGGCGCTGATCCTAGCGATCGATACGCGTAAACAAACTGTGAAACATCGGAAACGTTGCGCCCGCCGTTGGCTTCTATAAAAAGTAACTGGGGTGGCTCCGGATATAGCGGGCTCGCCGGCGAAGTAGCGAATCGGTGTAAATTAACGGTAACGAGATGTTACCCCGTGATTCGAACCGGGGCTGTTTCTACGCGAGCGATAATACGCCGCGCGATCGAGGGAAATTGGTTTATACGCGCGGTTCCCCGATTTCCCGTCGTTTATCCGGCGTTTACTTTTACGACGCGCAGAGATGCTCCTCAACGCCTGGCGCGCATCGAACACCCTCCGTGAGCGTGGGCGGCCGTGGGTGGCGTTTAGGTGCGTCGCCGGTAATTACTCTCCGAGTCGCGGAGGACTCTATCGGGCGAGAGCGTAGAATTACCCGAGGGCAGGCGGGAAAGAGGCATAGGTGGAATTTATAATGACGGGGGCGGAGTGAGACGCGCGGTGCATTTGCATGTAGCCAGGATCAGGATGTGTATGCAGGCTCGTCCGCGCGCGTGCAAGTCGACGGATCCGTCACGTCGCGCGGACTACTTTCCTACTTTGCGGTTTATGAAAGAAGCGACGGAAGAAAGGGGAGAAAAAGAAAAGCCGAAAGTTTAAGCCGGCCGCAATTTTCGGATCGTAATTAGGACACTTTAGCGCGACGAGGGTGGTAGTTCCTTTCGTTGGCGCGCTGACCTGTCCGGACTTTCGTGGCACTTTTTCATCGGGTCGCCGTAATACTTCTTTCCCCCGGTCGGGGAATGTTTCCGAAAGGTTCGAGAATTTCTTTTCAGCTGGGACAAAAGGGAAGAAGCGGGGGTTGGAACGGGCGAGGAACGCCGCGACGACGCGTGATCGCGGATAGTTGGCCGAGGTCGTAAAAGTTTACCGCTTCTCTTCGTTATTTCGACAAAGTGACAAGAGCGTTTGTAAAATATAGCCGGAGTTACGGCGCGCCTCGCGCTGTGCATCGTCGGAGAAATTTCATCTTTCTTTCGTCTACGTGCACTTACGTGTATACACGCGTCTTCGCTAATAAAGTCAGCGCGCTCTAGATTTCAGGTCGGAGGTAAAAAATTGATCGCTCGGCGTAACGTGGGTTGGTTTGATCGCGCGGCCCGTTGTTACCAGGACTGCATCCGCGAATGCCGTTGAGATATCGAACGAGCAGGTGAGACGGTCGTTGGAGTTGAACGACGGTCGTAGAAACCTCTCGGGAAACCACTCGGAAAGTTGGCAGGGTTCCCGATATTAGGGGTTGAAGCGAAGTAGCCCTAACGTCTCCGACCTCGTTACGAAGCTACGCACCGGGTACTTTGCAGCGGTCGATCTTCGTTCGAACGACCTTTTCTTTTTTAATTAAACTCCTGTCCCCGTTTCGCGAATACGCTGCGCGATAATTAACGCGAGAGGCTGGCAGCTCCGTGGAATCGGTGTCGGATGATCGATAACCGCGAATATCGTCCGCGATGTCTCTCGCTCGGCGTCTGGAAAAAGACATCGCCGCTATCGCGTAGGAGGACGGCGGCGGGGATTAAGTCGGCGGAACGTCGGTGAAACCTTTTTCATTCCACTCGGTACAAGTTCACGTTTACGGCCTGCTCCGGCGTTTGCACGCGTTCGCGAAAGCCGCTTTCGTTCGTTAACTACAGCCGAGCGTAACTCATAATTACAAGTACCACCGCAGACACGCTGAACGAGCTCCGTTCGCGGTCAATATATGCTAATGCGTGCCATTAATACGTACGCGGGGCAGCGTGTATAGGCCGTGGCTGCTGGAAAACGAAGGGTGTAAATCGTGTAAGGCCCTCGTGTACGAGTCGAGGCGCGCTTGACCGATTAAGCTAGACGGCCGTAACTCCGGTCGATACTGCGGATGAAGGAATTAATAAGACATTCCCGTTCACTCGGGAACGCGTACCCGCCGTTCCAACGACTTATTCTACATCGGAGAATAATTATTAACGCCGATCTATTCTGGCGTAACGACCAACTCTCCTTGGAGACGTGAAATTTTAACTTCCGACGCCGCGTGTCACGATCGACAACGTTTGGGTCTTATCCGCGAATCTCTGTCTCGCCTTCGACCGTACCACGAGCCTCGCGCGCTTCGCCAACGCGATTTTTTCGTTAAAAAGACTCACGGGGAAGAAAGTTGGACGGTTTTGGGTCAACGAGCGTGAGCGGCGAAAGGTAAAAGTAAACGAAGGCGGATAGAGGGAGGGTGGTGGCAGTGGCTGACTTTTGACTGCCGCCTCGTCGACGCGAGTAACCGGAGTAGCGTAATAACGTCGATTATTTTTTGTCACGGCGGTGAACAGAGACGACGAGTTGGCTATTTTCGATACCCGATAATGAGAGCCGCGGCGCGTGCACGTGCCCTTGCATATTTACCGCTCGCTTGTCGCTGGCAAACATTGTTTCGAAACCAATCTCGAGGCGACAAATGAACAGCCGTCACACGGTAAAGAACCGGATCGCGTTTACCCGCAATCAACGCGGGCAATGAATGTTTACCGTGGCACCCGGTATAAAAATCAATCGTACGCGAAATTGAACGTCGCGAACCGTGCTCCAGCACGAGACATCGTCACGTTCCTTGCAGTCGACGTATTTCTCCGATTACGCCGCGGTTAGATTCGTTCACGAAAATCGTCGAGCGATTCGAGAGGTCGATAGCGAAGATGACGAAGCGTGTGTTCTCGCGCGTTGCCGAGAAGCCTTCCGGCAGTTTCGTCCTGCAAAGCGGTATATTTATATTCCTTGTTTTTTCTCGAATTTCAAGACTCTAACTCGCGTGCTGGTTTCACACGCGAAATTATCGTTAGCGGGATCGTTCAGAGTACGTGGACCAGCGAGATACGTCGCGTTGACGGACACCATTGTCCGCTGGTCTTTACGACGGTGACCCTACGTGCATGGCACTGGCATCACGGTCTCAGGCGGCTAAGTAATTTGCCAGCGGCCCATTATTTCGAGGTTCCGTTGCCGCGATTATAGGCAAACTCTAATAACGACAATTATGTCATTTCTACGGAATTCGACCGCCCGCGGCGACCCGGAACAATGCCTTCGTTATCCAGCGAGATTCGGTGCCCATCGGGTTCCCGTGGACACGGGAAATCCAGGATCGTTCGATTTTCAAAGTCGCATACCAGGCTCTCTCGCTCGATTCTCCTTCCTCCTCTTCGTTTTCCTCGTGAACCGGCGCATCCGGTCTTTATGAGTCGTGGAAAAAATGGACAGAGTCGTAAGAGTTCCACGGACAGAAGAGACGACGAGGCTCTAGAATATCTCGGATTCTAATTCGGTGGGCTCGTAAAACGGTGAAACGGGCCGGATCGGCTGGACCCGCGGTCCGTTGACACGCGCGCTCGAGGAAAAAGCGCGGCCGAACGGTTATTTAGGGAGCCGAAGCGCATCAGCGGCCGCCTTCGTCTGCCGGAAACTTTTTTTCCGTTTAACTTTACAACGCGCAGCAACGGTACGGCCGCAATCGGGCCGGGGCTACGTACGGTTGGCCACATCAAACGGACGAGTGCCCTTTGAAGATGAAAAGCTCGCGTCGCGCAACAATTTAATCTTCGCGTTAATAGCGAGCGAAGCGAGCGGGGCGGAGCGCAGTTTACGGAAGTCCCCGGAGGTTCCGTTGGTGCCGGCGCAAAGAGAAAGAGGCGGCCGGGGGTCAGCCGAGTCGAGTTCCGGTGGCCGCGTGGACCAGCCGCGTAACCAACCAGGCCGAGGACAAACCGGCAAACGAACACGCCGTATCGCGTAATTAGCTACGCCTACTCTCCCGGCGTAACGAACTTCGACTCAGAGACCGCCGCGGATTCCTTTTTCGTGTCCAATTTCTGCGACCACACTCGCGGTTCCACGCGGAGAAAGCAACGGATCTCGATCGATCGCGATCGACCGCGAGGACTCTTCTTTTCTCGCGTTCGCGGCTCGATCTTCCAACGAGAGAATAACCGGCAGCCCGATTGCTCGATAATTAACGTCGAACCCGCGGAGAGCGTCCAGGTCTAACTCAATTAGTCGAAGATATTAAACTTGCTCGTTTGCCGGGATAACGCGGTATTCCGGAATGTCGGCGAAGAAGAAATCGAACGGCAGACCGGATAATCCAATTAGTAGAGCGGCGAAGAGGTTGGAGAAAGATACACGACTAATATTTACATTGGATACAGAGAATAGTTGGGTTAGGGAAGATCGATAGGTTCCGGCAACCGAGCAGGCACGTCCGCGAGAGCGCATCACTCGCGCGACCCCATTGCGCGCGGATTGATCGTGATCGTGGCTTGGCTCTCGGCCGATGTTCGTAATACCATTGGACACGATTCTCTGCGTGGTCTTTTTGCTTCCTTGCTACTTTTTCCTCGGGCGAACCTGAAGGAGGAGAGTGGCGTCGAGGGTCACGGCACGGCGAGAGCGCAACCAGCACGTCGATCGGTTCGGAACTCGAACGATCGTGACGCGACGCGTATGTACCGGCGGGTTTGATCGACGATGGGCAATTTACGCGAAAGATTCGAAAAGGAACGACGAAGGCGGTTCGCGGGGGTCGACGGGTCCGGTGGACGGCAAGCAAAAACGGATACCGTGCTCCGTAAAGCTTCCTTTTCTTCCACGATCGCGCGACCGTTTCATTACGAACGAAACGAGAAATTTATTTCATTACGGGAAGAACAGCGGAGGTGGAGCCGTGAGGGGCGGACTTTTGTTACTCTAAACGCGCGCCGGGAACGCGCCGGTGTTTCATTATGCCTCAGGAACGAAAGCTCTTTGCCAGTTAATATCGCGCTCTTTAATACCCGATCGTTTTACGAGCTCTTTGTTCGCGTTATTTCCTGAAACGCGGTCACCCGCGCGACGCGACAAAAATTCCCGCACATTTGAGGGGGTGGAGAGAGGACACGGAACCGACGAGCGCGAAATCACCAGCGGCCGGGGTGACTGTGTCGAATTTATACGTGCTCCCCTAGGAAACGATGAGACCGATAAGGCGCTTTCGACTCGATGTTATATCGGAGCACATAATTCGAGCTATCGGATCGAGTCCGCGTTCGACTTGGGTCGGTGGCGCGCGTTCATCGATCAATCCGATGGAAAAAAAAGCGTCGGTGCGCGCGTTGGGCAAAACGACTAGGTGCCGCGAGCGTAGCGAAGGGTTCGAGTCGGGGGTACCGACGTTCACAGGGCGAACACGGTTATCACTGGTGCGCGTAGGTGATAGTAACCCGCTGTCCGTGTAGCCCGATGAGTGGCCGATTAATTACGGGCCTCTCTTAATTGGTCGTTTAATTAAGAGTCGCGGAGAACGCGGTCAAAGCAGCGGCGCGTCACGCGACATTCGTTACCCCCGAATATTTGCTCGGAGATCGGTCCGTCCTGATTTCGGGTCGACGCGAGGCGAAGCGAGCGAGCGAACGTCGCGACGCCCGTCACCGCGTTTCCATGGTCGGCCGCACAAAGGATCCAAGTCGGCGACAGTTGGATTCGTTGACTAATTAAGCCCCTTGACGCCGTAATTAGCCACGCGTCATCCCCTGATATCCACTGCTCCCGGATTCTTTCGTCGGGAGATAAATGCGCTCGCGCGACGCTCGCTCGTCCGCGCGTTTACCTTTCGTCCTCGCGTCTACGTCGCGGACGCGTTCCCGTCGCGGCGTCCGCATCCGGCTAATCCGAGGCACACCGAGAGCTTTTCCTCCATTTATCTTCCCTCCACCCGACCCGGCAAAGGTTAGTCCTCGGGGAACCGTTATTANACGATCGACAACGTTTGGGTCTTATCCGCGAATCTCTGTCTCGCCTTCGACCGTACCACGAGCCTCGCGCGCTTCGCCAACGCGATTTTTTCGTTAAAAAGACTCACGGGGAAGAAAGTTGGACGGTTTTGGGTCAACGAGCGTGAGCGGCGAAAGGTAAAAGTAAACGAAGGCGGATAGAGGGAGGGTGGTGGCAGTGGCTGACTTTTGACTGCCGCCTCGTCGACGCGAGTAACCGGAGTAGCGTAATAACGTCGATTATTTTTTGTCACGGCGGTGAACAGAGACGACGAGTTGGCTATTTTCGATACCCGATAATGAGAGCCGCGGCGCGTGCACGTGCCCTTGCATATTTACCGCTCGCTTGTCGCTGGCAAACATTGTTTCGAAACCAATCTCGAGGCGACAAATGAACAGCCGTCACACGGTAAAGAACCGGATCGCGTTTACCCGCAATCAACGCGGGCAATGAATGTTTACCGTGGCACCCGGTATAAAAATCAATCGTACGCGAAATTGAACGTCGCGAACCGTGCTCCAGCACGAGACATCGTCACGTTCCTTGCAGTCGACGTATTTCTCCGATTACGCCGCGGTTAGATTCGTTCACGAAAATCGTCGAGCGATTCGAGAGGTCGATAGCGAAGATGACGAAGCGTGTGTTCTCGCGCGTTGCCGAGAAGCCTTCCGGCAGTTTCGTCCTGCAAAGCGGTATATTTATATTCCTTGTTTTTTCTCGAATTTCAAGACTCTAACTCGCGTGCTGGTTTCACACGCGAAATTATCGTTAGCGGGATCGTTCAGAGTACGTGGACCAGCGAGATACGTCGCGTTGACGGACACCATTGTCCGCTGGTCTTTACGACGGTGACCCTACGTGCATGGCACTGGCATCACGGTCTCAGGCGGCTAAGTAATTTGCCAGCGGCCCATTATTTCGAGGTTCCGTTGCCGCGATTATAGGCAAACTCTAATAACGACAATTATGTCATTTCTACGGAATTCGACCGCCCGCGGCGACCCGGAACAATGCCTTCGTTATCCAGCGAGATTCGGTGCCCATCGGGTTCCCGTGGACACGGGAAATCCAGGATCGTTCGATTTTCAAAGTCGCATACCAGGCTCTCTCGCTCGATTCTCCTTCCTCCTCTTCGTTTTCCTCGTGAACCGGCGCATCCGGTCTTTATGAGTCGTGGAAAAAATGGACAGAGTCGTAAGAGTTCCACGGACAGAAGAGACGACGAGGCTCTAGAATATCTCGGATTCTAATTCGGTGGGCTCGTAAAACGGTGAAACGGGCCGGATCGGCTGGACCCGCGGTCCGTTGACACGCGCGCTCGAGGAAAAAGCGCGGCCGAACGGTTATTTAGGGAGCCGAAGCGCATCAGCGGCCGCCTTCGTCTGCCGGAAACTTTTTTTCCGTTTAACTTTACAACGCGCAGCAACGGTACGGCCGCAATCGGGCCGGGGCTACGTACGGTTGGCCACATCAAACGGACGAGTGCCCTTTGAAGATGAAAAGCTCGCGTCGCGCAACAATTTAATCTTCGCGTTAATAGCGAGCGAAGCGAGCGGGGCGGAGCGCAGTTTACGGAAGTCCCCGGAGGTTCCGTTGGTGCCGGCGCAAAGAGAAAGAGGCGGCCGGGGGTCAGCCGAGTCGAGTTCCGGTGGCCGCGTGGACCAGCCGCGTAACCAACCAGGCCGAGGACAAACCGGCAAACGAACACGCCGTATCGCGTAATTAGCTACGCCTACTCTCCCGGCGTAACGAACTTCGACTCAGAGACCGCCGCGGATTCCTTTTTCGTGTCCAATTTCTGCGACCACACTCGCGGTTCCACGCGGAGAAAGCAACGGATCTCGATCGATCGCGATCGACCGCGAGGACTCTTCTTTTCTCGCGTTCGCGGCTCGATCTTCCAACGAGAGAATAACCGGCAGCCCGATTGCTCGATAATTAACGTCGAACCCGCGGAGAGCGTCCAGGTCTAACTCAATTAGTCGAAGATATTAAACTTGCTCGTTTGCCGGGATAACGCGGTATTCCGGAATGTCGGCGAAGAAGAAATCGAACGGCAGACCGGATAATCCAATTAGTAGAGCGGCGAAGAGGTTGGAGAAAGATACACGACTAATATTTACATTGGATACAGAGAATAGTTGGGTTAGGGAAGATCGATAGGTTCCGGCAACCGAGCAGGCACGTCCGCGAGAGCGCATCACTCGCGCGACCCCATTGCGCGCGGATTGATCGTGATCGTGGCTTGGCTCTCGGCCGATGTTCGTAATACCATTGGACACGATTCTCTGCGTGGTCTTTTTGCTTCCTTGCTACTTTTTCCTCGGGCGAACCTGAAGGAGGAGAGTGGCGTCGAGGGTCACGGCACGGCGAGAGCGCAACCAGCACGTCGATCGGTTCGGAACTCGAACGATCGTGACGCGACGCGTATGTACCGGCGGGTTTGATCGACGATGGGCAATTTACGCGAAAGATTCGAAAAGGAACGACGAAGGCGGTTCGCGGGGGTCGACGGGTCCGGTGGACGGCAAGCAAAAACGGATACCGTGCTCCGTAAAGCTTCCTTTTCTTCCACGATCGCGCGACCGTTTCATTACGAACGAAACGAGAAATTTATTTCATTACGGGAAGAACAGCGGAGGTGGAGCCGTGAGGGGCGGACTTTTGTTACTCTAAACGCGCGCCGGGAACGCGCCGGTGTTTCATTATGCCTCAGGAACGAAAGCTCTTTGCCAGTTAATATCGCGCTCTTTAATACCCGATCGTTTTACGAGCTCTTTGTTCGCGTTATTTCCTGAAACGCGGTCACCCGCGCGACGCGACAAAAATTCCCGCACATTTGAGGGGGTGGAGAGAGGACACGGAACCGACGAGCGCGAAATCACCAGCGGCCGGGGTGACTGTGTCGAATTTATACGTGCTCCCCTAGGAAACGATGAGACCGATAAGGCGCTTTCGACTCGATGTTATATCGGAGCACATAATTCGAGCTATCGGATCGAGTCCGCGTTCGACTTGGGTCGGTGGCGCGCGTTCATCGATCAATCCGATGGAAAAAAAAGCGTCGGTGCGCGCGTTGGGCAAAACGACTAGGTGCCGCGAGCGTAGCGAAGGGTTCGAGTCGGGGGTACCGACGTTCACAGGGCGAACACGGTTATCACTGGTGCGCGTAGGTGATAGTAACCCGCTGTCCGTGTAGCCCGATGAGTGGCCGATTAATTACGGGCCTCTCTTAATTGGTCGTTTAATTAAGAGTCGCGGAGAACGCGGTCAAAGCAGCGGCGCGTCACGCGACATTCGTTACCCCCGAATATTTGCTCGGAGATCGGTCCGTCCTGATTTCGGGTCGACGCGAGGCGAAGCGAGCGAGCGAACGTCGCGACGCCCGTCACCGCGTTTCCATGGTCGGCCGCACAAAGGATCCAAGTCGGCGACAGTTGGATTCGTTGACTAATTAAGCCCCTTGACGCCGTAATTAGCCACGCGTCATCCCCTGATATCCACTGCTCCCGGATTCTTTCGTCGGGAGATAAATGCGCTCGCGCGACGCTCGCTCGTCCGCGCGTTTACCTTTCGTCCTCGCGTCTACGTCGCGGACGCGTTCCCGTCGCGGCGTCCGCATCGGAGCCGACATTCGCGGAGCGAACGTCGAGGATTAATCTGCGAAAATGTGTTTTTGCTTGCTCCCGTGATTCGGCCCGCCGCTGGGACGACGTTGCAGCTTTGAAACGCGAGTTCCACTCCAACGTTCCTACGGGATTCAAAGGTCTATCGATTTTCTCTTCGTTCCGCGCTAGTTTTTTCTTTCTGCCGCGTTGCATCGGAAATTGTAACGTCGTTCCCATTCGGCAGCTATCGGCATCGTCATCCGGCTAATCCGAGGCACACCGAGAGCTTTTCCTCCATTTATCTTCCCTCCACCCGACCCGGCAAAGGTTAGTCCTCGGGGAACCGTTATTAATTTCCGCCGAGAGGTCTCCAGATAGTTTTCGTGCTCGAAACAAAGCATTATGCCGCGCTCGATGTCTCTAACGTGGCTGATGAAAAGCCCAATTGACAACGTTCCTCGAGGTGCCGCTTCTCGCTAGTCGATTCTCTTCCGAGATAGCTGCAGATTACCGCGATTAATTGCCGGCCAATATGTCCCGAATACACAACCGCGACTTTCGTTCTTTGGTCTAATTTTCTCGTCTCTTTTCCGATTTATTTATCGCGCGGGGACTAAGCGAGTACTCGGCGAGTCCCAGATTCGGCGAATCCGCGCGGCCGAAAGCGCGGCGAATCGGCGCGTAGCGGTCGCACGGAAGTACGCGTTAAAAGCTTGACGAAAGGAGCGAAACGCGTTGAGAGTTATCAGCGGTGTCGCGGTTTGTCAAAGGCGAGAGGATCGGAGCGTAAACCGGACGGTACTCGGGGCGACAGGGAACACGGGCCAGCTCGCATTCCCTCGTTTTAACGACAGCTTGCCATTTACGAGCGGGAGCTGCTTCGGCTCCGCTTCCACTCCCAGCCCACGGAACTTTTTCGAATCCTCTCGTACCAGTAATTCAGCTTGGCAAACCTACTCTTTCGCGCTTCCTTTCTGTTCCGCTTCTTCACCGCGAACATTTTTCCGTCAGAGCTGCCGCGCTGATACCGCTTCCGTGGATTTCCTCCGCGCTCCCTTTTTATGGCTTTCCCTGCTCTTACCCCAGTTTTCCGCTCTTTCGTTCCCGTTTTTCCTCCCTGTCTCTCCTTCTTTCATCTATACGCGCACACGCGCGTCTGGCCTTTATCGCTGCTTATTTTCCCGAAATATTCCCGATGTCCCGGCAAATTTATACCAGCGAGGCGTGTAATTATCGATGCGTCTCTGTCTCCCCCCCCTCTCNCTCTCTCTCTCTCTCTCTCTCTCTGGCCCTCGCTCCTGCATCCGCGTCCCGGACAGGGTGGAAATTAAAACGAGCGAGGCGCACGCGTGCGTTCCGCGCGACCTCGCGGAATCTCATTTAAGTGATTAAATTGTACGCTCGTTTCTCCACCCGCGACACATCGGATCGCGGTCGTTTTCGGTGATTAAAAGGCTCTCTGCACTCGTGGCGGCGAATTTTTTGATTCATTAGATAATTAAACCCGCGGACGGTCACTCGCGGGCTGGAGTAGTCCTGTTCGTACTCGATAAAACACTCGGCGGGGTACCGCGTGTTCGCAGTGGAGGATCCGTGGAAAACTGATAGCCGGCCTACGCTCTCTGCCACGGGGGGAAGAGAGCGTGAGAGAAAGACGGAGAGCGGGGCAGGAGACGGGTAGATACGGGTAGATCGGGAACGTTAGAGCGTGGGTAACGAATCGGTACGGTAAATAGTTCCCATTCGCCCGGTCGAAGGTTGCATATCGATAAAACCGTAAGCGGACATTCCAGCGTAAATTGATGCCCGGCGGAGCCGTGTGTGTACATCGGATTGGTCTGTTGCGTGTTTCGCCGCATACGGTGTGCGCGAGGAGGTCGCGTGAGTCGACGCAAAGGTCAGGAACGATTCCCGACCTCGTCCTCCGGCGGCGTAACCGTCGTCGTCGTCGTCGTTGATTCGCTTTATCTCCGTGTCCCGTACATTCGATCACGGCGACGCCGCGAGAATTTCGCAAATCGACCATCGGGGATTCGCTTTGCACGCCGGCAAACCGTTCCCGTTCAAATGCTTGGACAAATATTGAATTTGCGATTAATTAGAAGCGCGACCGGCAGCAGCGAAGCTGGCCGGGTCCGGCGTGGAAAATTGCCGCGATTTTAAAGCTCCTCGAGTGTTTTCCAAAGCGATCATTGCCAGAAATAACGACTGGTAACGCGCGTTAATCGTGCGCGTATCGAGCACCGGGTAATATTCGACGAAAAATATGTATGCGAGCCACAAGGAATATCGATGTAATCCGTTATATCGGCCGTTCCATCGGAACTCTCTCTCTCTCCCTCTCTTTTTCTCTGTCCGTTCGATTACGATATTTCGTGTATAAAAGAAGGGAAGAAAAAAAGAAGACGACAAAAGGTATCCGCGATCTAGCCACACAGGGATAGCCAGGGCTGCATCGCGTATGCAATATTCAAACGTAGTTGTCTATCCGTCGTCTTTGAATACCCGGTTCGGAAAGCCCTGTGGGACAACGGTGTGCAATCTTGCCTGGTTGCCACGCGAGGAAACGCTCTCGATAGCGACGGAACGGCTCAAACACCAGGACAATTCCGAAGCTACCGATCCCGCGTTAATATCCGCGTCTGTGCGCGACGCGAGATTATCAAAATGATAGATTCCGGGGGCGCGGTGCGGGCACCGGGCGCGTGAGCCGAGCCGATACGGCGAAAGCACGTAATGCACAAGGCCCCGGGTAGCCTCGCCGGCGATTGCCCTCCGATTCCCGGAGTTGCTCGCGTGTTTGCTCCTCCGCGTACCGCTACCTCCACGTACACGCGCTGGAAGGTTACGTGTTTCGCGCGCGTCGTCCACCAGCCAGCCGGCAGGACTCACACCGGCGGTCGAGAGGAAGAGGGAGGCCTGCCGATCCCGGGTCTCGTCTCCGTCGAGGTCGTGCATTTACACAGGCGGGGTCATCCACGGTCTCCGTGGTACCGTTACTCCGCGCGGAGCATACATATTCTCCGAGCAGTTATCCCGCGGCAGCATCCTCTGCTCCTTCTCGCTTTCTCTCTCTCTCTCTCTCTCTCTCTCTCTCTCTCTCTCTCTCTCTATCTCGCTCGCTCTTTCTCGTCGTCGCATATTTTTCTGCATCGCGATGTAAGCGTGCATGCAAACTCGCAGAGGCCGGGTCCGGTGACGTTTGTCACGTACCGTTTCCTTGCCGGTGCGTCCAGTGGCTAAGCCCTGGCATGCATAAGTCAGAAATCGTGCCACGGGACAACAGTTTCTCGCCGCGGCCGCGTCGCTATCGTTTCCCCGGCCCCCGGTTCTTCCCTTCGACCGACTTACCTGCCGCTCACCTTGCGTACCGCCGCGCTTCCGTCCACGGCCGCCGCTTTCCTGTTAACATCCGCGCGATCGTTGTTTATGGATGAGATCGATCGATCTCGCGCGTCTTCCGCGCCTGTTCGCTTGCTGGAATATTATTCCGTCGACTGTCGTCGCGTCTCTGGTCACCGGGAAAGACACACTATGCGCGCGTAAACGTGCGTTTGTGTGTGGAATCGTGGATGTAACCGACGGTTTTATCGACAACCTTTTCCGAACCAGCGAGTCGAGGGTCTGTTTGGTTAAAATATAAATATCGCGTGGTGCACGTCCCGCACGGCGGATCGACCGGTATTTTGATTATAACTTGCAACCATGATAATACCGTTGTCGCCGCGTGCTCCATGTACGCGACCAAGTCCAGAGAGGGAATAGTAATATTGTTATTCGAGGAATGGTAGATAAAAGGCCCGAAGCGAAGCGCAGAGCCCAGACACAACCGGGAAAACTCTCTTTTATTTTTTTTTCTCCCATTTATCGTTTTTAGTTATACATCGTTCTAACGTTATACGGATGGATATATATATATACACGTGTATATCGCGTTTCGCGAAATCACGTAGACCTGTCAGGTGTGCGGGGCCGTTTCTTTCTCGAATACAGGAATATCGAGTTCCCGTTGTCTCGTCTGGAAATTGAATCTCCGACGGTGATCTCTTTGGGCACAATTTATATCGAGTCGGTCGGAGCTGAAACGGCACTGCGTACAGCCGGTTCCTCGTCTTCGGAGCAACTTTATAACGAGATTTCGCTACTAGACCAGCGTCCTCGGTCCTCTCCCTTCCTCCTCGAGAACGCTTAATTCGGCTGCGATGATCCGTAGAAAGATCGTGGACGAAAGCTGCCAAGCACCGGGGCTTATCGCGCTTACGCTACTCGTAAGCAACAAGGATCCAACGTCAACGCACAAGGATCGCCGAAAATCGATCAAACGACTCGCGAAATAAGCGTTGAACTCGGTAACGCTGGCTAGATGCGAGTATTCGCCTCGTACGATTAAGGATAATCCTCTTAGTTCGTATTTCTCCCGGGAGCAAAGCAATTGTTGATCTAGTTGCGAAAACGCAAACGATTTAACGACGGAACACTCGAATATTATACGAAACGTTCGAGTTCTCGAATAGAGATAAATAGAAACGAGATTAAAACTCGAAAAGGAAAATTTAAGTAGTTGGACCGTGGGTGGGGTGGCCAAGTATATTTTATATTTCGCGTTAACTCGTGGAAAAATTACCGTCGATGTGACCTTAATCTTTGTCTACGATAAGGTCGTGCCTACGAGGTTGAGTCATACACGAGTATCGCGTACCATCACCGTGGACCGTTCCTGGGCGGATGTAAACACTGGCGATGCTCGCAGTTAATTTTCGAGGATGTTTTGCTGGCTCAGTTGTGTGTTATTCTTCACCGCGTTCGGATGTAGGGTCTCGGCGTGTCTCGAAGTGCTTGAACGTAACCGACGCTGCTGTTGTTCGTACCAGGCACCATCGTCGCCCGAATTTAACGTAAGATGTCATTGAATATTATACTCGAGATATTCTTTGCATATTTATAATTCGATATTCGAGTATCGATAAAGACTATATCACGGGAGTAAATTTCAAGCCGATTCGGTTGAAATCTCGGCCGGTTTTAGGGCAAAAACGCCCACTGCGCGAAGATAAGATCGCAGGATGGATACGTATCAGGAAAAGCTAGACGTTAACGTGATTAGATCGTTGGAAGGTAGAACGTCGTTGCAAACGGGAATAGTATCTCGGGAAGGAACAACGGTCAGCGATACGCAAACAGGCAGGTTATTATCGCGCTACTGACAGTAGGCTTAAGACTTAATCGGCCGTTGCGATCGCGTGCTTCTAATTTCACGCTTGCTATCCCTTAGCCCCGGTTCAACATCCGGCTAATCGAATCTTTGAAGCCCTCGTAATCACCGTTTGAAGACCGAAACGTTTGCACGCCTCGGCGTAATACACGCTGACCCACATTAATTTACGCAACTTTCCTTTTTCATCCGAACGCGCGACACCCATTGTCGTCGATTTAACCCGACCCGACTTTCCCCCGTTCTATCGGTTTTCCGTTTACTCTTTTCCCGGTTTTACTTTCGAGAGCACGGGACGACGGATGCCAGTCGCGTCGATACACGAGCGTCGTTTCGTCCCTGTGTACCCGAACACTCGATAGAAATCAGAGCGCGTGGCTGGCCGAGAAGTTTGCACAGATGACGCAACGACGCCGACGACGCTCGACACTCGTGGGTACAAAGCCTCGAAGAGGAATCGGACGAGAGTCGGCGAAGACGCGCATTAATTTCGCGCCGCGTCATCCGGGTTGCGGTGCTTAGGAAATTAGGAGCAAACTTATGGCGTATAAGCATCCATTTCCCAGCGTACTATGCGTTACTCGGTCTCGCGCGATTCTCGTGTCAGATAGAGAGAGAGAGAGAGAGAGAGAGAGAGAAAGAGGTAGAGCGTCGGTGCACGGCTCGACGTCTCATCCGTCTTGCAATGCGCATCTGTCCCGGCCAGAAATTACCATTACGATGGATGCTACTTGGTACCGCGTTTACGCTCCCGGGCCCGGAGTTTTATGACAGTTACTCCTCTCTAATAACGGTGGCTCGGGCTTGTGCCGCGGTCACGAAATTACGTCTTAACGGCGGGCCCGGCGAAGAGCGCGGAAGAGGATGCGAAGCGGAGGGTGTCGAAGTGGCCTGGAAAGAGGATCGATACCAGCAGGGTGGAGAACATAGAGACGAGAACGAGTGTACGACACCGGCCTATTGTTCCCGATCGAATGACATTAGGGATATTATACCCGCATCGCGAATGCCTCTTCCTCGCTTTGCACGTCGCACTCGAGATACTCTCGCCTTACCGCACTTTGTCTTCCGACACCGTGTATTAATTAGCGCTGTCTCTCGCTGCAAGGAAAAGCGGACTAACGCTCCCCGACCACGCTCGCGCGTTCTCCCATTCGTTACGCTAAATCGTCGCAGTTTATCCTTTGTTGTATCCCTCAATGGCACGGCGCGATGGACGCGCTTTGTCGTCTTCGAAAACCGCCAGTTCCCACAGGCGGCGCGTGCAACCGCACGCCGCCGTTCCGCCGCGACAGGAAATCACGCGACGTTCTTTTGTCGCGAAATTATATCTCGGTATTTCTCTGCGAACATCCGGCCAGAGCAGCGAACAACGCGCGGTTACATTAGCATGGCCGTGCGTTGTGGGGCACCCTTCAGGTATGCGCGCCGCTTTTCGCGCGCGTTCTCCTTCTCCTCTTCTTTCTCTTCTCTTCTGGGCAACCTCGGCAGAGACGCGACGTCGGTTTCCGTGTAGCCGCGGCCAATTACGAAATGTCTCGGTAGGTTGTTTCGTAGGCCGTTCCGTATTACCCTATTATGCTCACCGTTCGCGTTTCTCGGGACCAGATGGCTCGTGCGGCCCGAGGATAATTTCGCCGAGCATTCTCGCCAATCTCCTCTCTCCCAACCACCTCGATCCAGCTACCTCTTCTTCCTCTCTCTCTCTCCCTTCTTCTTCTTTTCTTTTCGCTTCGTTTCCGCTCGCTTCTCCGCGTGCTTTCACCCCGACCCGTCTTCGTTCCGCTTTTTTCCTCGGTCATCGCATTTCCGCTCCTTCATCCTTCGCCTGCACGCGAAATCCGTGCTCTCTCTCTCTCTCTCTCGTACAGCGCGAAAATACGAGCAACGGGTCTCGTTACGCTCGAACCGTGCCCGTATTTGTTTTGACCTCCGGTGGCCGATCGTTCGGGCGTCGCGTTTTACCGATTCCGCGTGCTTCGTGGCCCGTTTACTATTACCGGCCGGTGAACGGGAAGAACAAAGAAGCGGCGAAAGATCTTTTTTTCGATAGGAAATAGAATCGGCGGTACGCGGGATAGCTTGGAGTATCAATCCTCGAGTTATTTTCCGGTCGAAAAGTTTTCTCGTTTACAGACAAAGAGTGAGAGAGAGGGGAAGAGCGGGATCTAATTCGATTCGCGAGCGTTTCAACCCCGACGCGCGATCCCATGGCGGGATCGTTAAACGAGCGAGGGGTGTCGGCGTCGTCGATGAACGTTTCCATCGGAGTATTCGGACACGCGACGCGAGGCGTCGCGAACGACAAGGGCCGACACCATCGCGGTCGAAGGCAATCGAGCGGCGCGCTCGTCCGTGGAATTCAGCCCGAACGCGTGCTTGTTCGGAACGAAAACAACGCGGATCGGTGAAAAGAGGGATCGGTGGAATGCGTAGTTGTCTCACGATGGTGAAAAACCGAGAACTCGGCGAGCAGACTGCTAGCGAGCGCTTCGCTCGCTGGAAAGCGAGGCGAATCGAGCGCGTAGGAAATTTCACGCGCGGCTCGGTGCTGGATGAAATCGTTGGCCGAGGTAATTCGTCGACGGAATCGACGAGCTTCTCCGGTGGCTGGAATGGAAAGTTGGCGGAACAACGTCCGGTTCCATGGAAAGGTGACTTAATAAGCGTTTCCACGCGATTATCTAGCCGCCAGGAGCGGGTCGGTTGGCGTGTAATACACGTGCCGGCGACGCCGCCGCCACTAATTTAGCGCACGTTCGCGAGGCGCAGGGTATGCGGTATTAGAAACGTGAATAGAGGAGCAACGTGTAGGAGAATTGTTGGGAAAGTGCACGACGCAGGGCGAAAGGGAGGCGGGGGTGGCGATGGTCGGAAGGTTCGAGACGAGGAGAGAATAGGAGCGAGCTCAAATATGTTTGATATTAACTTCGTTTAGTCTCACAGTCGAACAATTTTGTCAGTTTGCCGGGCACGGTGTACGCAAGTATCGCGGGAAATGATGCATTAATTAGCCACCGCGCGAATAAAGCCGGAAATTATTTCCGGCTCGTTCTCGCCCGACCAACTTTCCCAGCGCCGTTTCTTTCCCGCCTCCTCCTTCTCTCGTCTTCCCTTGTCTCTTTTCTTCTGCGTCGACAACACGCGCGATGAACCGATAATTAGCTCGACTTATTTTAATTGGCAGAATATCGCTCGCGATGAAATTAATTGGTCTCGCACCGTCGGATGTCGAGGTTCGTTCGTTCGCCAGTGAATAATTCGCAAGCCGACGATCGCGTTTGACGAAATGTTTCGATATTAACGGAGAATTTGATCTTTCTGTTCCAGGTAAGCGAGCCTCTGTACCTACTGCACCACTGGTTACGTAGCACGAGAGAAAAGGATCGGTGAGTCAAGTCTGCGCGATCCAGTCGGCAAATACCTCCGCGGCAAAGAATTTCATCGCCGATCTCGCTATAATACGACACTTCTTACACCCCTCCATCGCCCACCCGGCAACTTCTCCTGTTTTAACATTTTAATTTCCAGCTGGAATTCCGATAGAAACGTGTTTCGAATATCTCGGAGGTCTTAAATGTCTGCAAATTCATTGCGAAAGCTGCGGATCTATCGCGTAGTTGGGATATTTCATGCTTCGAACGAGACTCGAATATCTTCGTTCCTCTCTGTGTAACGTTTTCCCCGGAACTAACGAAAACACCGAGTCGTATTTGCAAATGGAACTTTCGTAAAAACGAAGACCCCTGGCGGAATAAAAAAAAGCAAGGAAAAATAAATAAATAAACAAATAGAGGAAAGAAAAAGGGGGGAAAAGGTTGAACGAAATTCGGTTACGTGACCTATCTAAAACGACGTTTCCTTCCGGTCGCCGAAAAAAAGAAAGAAAAAAAAAAAGAGAGAAACACGTATAGAAAAATTTGGATAGGAAAAGAGACAAACGGAACCAACGCCCCTTTGAAACGTTTATAATGCAAGGACCGCGACAGAAATACCGTTTATGCCCTGAAAAACGATGCGACGTCCGGGTTAACCAATTTCATCCTCGGAGATCTAATTTCCTGCCGTCAAGATGCGTTACGCCGGGACATCCGTGTTCCTCTTTATAATACGGCTCGTTTCCCCGTTGTAAACGCGTCAGCCGGAATTGCGTCCTCGTTGTAAATCTCGTTGCATTCTTGCACCAGCTCGGCCTCGCTCTTGCCGCGCGCGCGTACCCGCCGCGACACGGCGCACCCGAGCAATTTAAAGCGCGATTACCCGGCCGAGTTCCCGCACCGGAGAAACTCTGCACCTGAATATTTTAATCTGCCACGCGGCCAGCCGAGCCCGATCGGCACCTGCCATGGTCGCGTGGCCATCCTCCTCCACCATTCCACCGGGTACCTGTTGTTTCTCTCCAGGCGTCGCGCTCGATATCCACGCGACGCCTCGCGATCGATTCCGTCGATTCGGGTTTACGCTTATGCTTCGCGACTTTGGACGTCTTTCCTCGGAAACGGCAAAACGAGAACGCGAACCGGGATTTCGTCGCGACTCCCTTAGCGCGACCGTGAAATCGTAGCAGCGCCGGGACGCGCCTGCGGCGCAGCGAGACGTCGGGATTTTGAAATATTAACGAAACTCGCGATTTAGGATAGAGATCGAGGGATCCCGGGGCTAATGTCGACGATTCGAGCATAGCACCGCGACGGAGCGTACCGCCATTAACATGCCATTACGGTTCATTAATGGTAATCGGCATCGTTCCTTTGAGAAGTCCCGAAGGCGTCGAACCGAGCAAAGGCACCAGGAGAATAATCGCGGACTGGCGTAAACTCGCGCTTGCCAGCCGCGTGATTAGCACGCGCGTCTCCGGCAACGATTATCCCGGCGTTTCGCGGATCCGAATGCGCGAATGCGTTTTGTCGCCCGGAGCGATCGGCGAGCAAATCGAGCGCGAGGCGTGGCCGGCCGCGCGCACGTAAAAAGCGCGAGGCACGCGAGATTGAATATTTAAATGGGACGCAAGGTAACGATGCGTTGTCTCGGCTATAATTTCGCGTTCAACTCGCGAGAGGGTTGATTAAAGTCCATTCGTGTGCGTTTATTACAGCGACATCGATCCCGTCCGGGACGCGACGCGAAAGCTATTCGCCACGCCCCGCGCTCGCCATCGCAAGCGTGTCATTTCCTTCCTCCTGTTCGTTCCCCGATCACCCCGGACTTTACGGTCGTTGGAGTTTTCTTCGGATGGGTCGAGGACTCGCGGAGAATCTCGCGGCGAGGACTCGCGGAGAATCTCGCGGAAATCCGCGCGATGAAGCGGCGAAGAGATGGCGGCGTGCCGCGGCAGGCGTTAAAACACGTACGATTAATTGGAGCGCGGAAACGCGAGACTCGACGGACTCGGCTTTGTACGGTCTCTTTGAATTTAACTTACTACTTACCTACGCTACTCGACGTAATGACCGTTCCACTTACGCGAGTTCCGCGTTACTTCGCGCCGGTTCACCGTCGCTCTCCGCGGTATCGTTAATACACGGCCACGTGCACGCGTGCGTGCATACGTAGGCAGGAGCGTGCACGTAGAACAGGCACGGCAACAGCCCGGTGGCAGTTGGAGAATTGGGTCAGGATTTCGCGTATCTCGCTGTGAACGTTTAAGAAGCGACCGAGGTTAAAACGACGTTCCCCGGCTGGCGTGCTCCGAAATGGAGTCGTGGGTTGTCTCCTCCAAAGGCACGCGCTCGAAAGCGCGTCTAGCGCGCGCATCTCGAGGTTGGCGGAAAAACTCGGCCGCGTGTACACCGAATTCGAGGGATTAAAACGCGCATCGTTCCTAATTATTCGACGGAGTTGTCGCAGCGGTTGCCACGGGAAAGGTTGAAATTCACTCGGCGTCGGAGACGTTGAACCGCGCGGCGCGAGGAAAAAGATGGCTCCTCTCGGGGAATCGTTGCCGCTCGCTCGCTCGACAAAGAGCTCGCTTCCCTTGGCCGAGCCACGGAGAATAACGAGCGCGCGCGCGTCAAACCGAGGCACGCTGCAACGAGATAAATTCTCGCCGGTCTCCTTAAATTCAATGTAACACTTACCTGCATCCCGCGTCATAATGGCTGCTCCAATTACGCGAATTCCACGTTGCTTTACGCCTCTCTGACGACGCCTTGGCGTTAATGCGCCGTTAATACGCGGGTAGACCAGCCTCCGCGAGCTCTCGCGTAGACCTTACTCTCCACTGCAGACACTTTCGCCCCTCTAAGAACCGGCTGGAACTCGGTGTATCGCCGTCTCGTGGTCTGCACAAAGGCGCCTCGACAGCCGTAGTTGCTCCTTTCTCGCCGCGAAGAAAACTACGCTCTCCTCTAATTGTTTTAATGACTCCGCTTTCCTACGGACATCCCGCGTCAGCTATTCTCCGTGGATCTCCTTCTTTTTTCTTTTTCTCTCTCTCTTCTTTCCCTTCTTCACCCTCTTGGCCCGCCACTTCACCCTTCTACCACTACGACCCTTTAACCGCTTCTACTACGGCGCGCGAGTCGCAAGCCGGCGAGTAGCGCTCTTTCGCGGTCGCTCGATCGCCGTCTCTCTATCCTCGGCTGTTTTACCTTTTTCCACGCCGTTCTTGGATGCGAATCGCTCCACTCGTTTCCTCCGCGTCTTAATTACGATTTCGTTCAGCTCGTGCCACCGTGTCGCGGTCAAGCGCGCTTCTTCTTCTCCACTTTTCCAACGAGACCGCGGGATTCTTCGAAATCCACGTCGTTTCCCCTCGAGTTACTCCGACCGGCAAGATCGGTAGATTTTCAACGCGATAATTCGGCGCATCTCCGCAAAACTCACGCATAATCCCCGGAGCGGATAAATCGAGAGGTTTGCAGCGTGCTTCCTGGCCAGCCCCTCGGTTCCACTCGCACAAAAAGCCGAGCCATCGACGCGAGGTTACCTTCGGGATCGCCTATTATACCCACATAATCCTCACGGGGCTGTTTCGTACTACCTTCTCTCTTTCTCTTTTTCCTTCTCTCTTTCGAGTCCAGGAACCGGCGATCCTTTTCACCGTCGCCTCGAAACACAGACTCCTATAAGCCGGTGCCAGAATCTTTTTCTTCGCGCCGCGGCGTTCCCACTTTTGGTCTTGCCACGGGAAGAAGAGAGGATTAGAGTTCGTCGTCCACGGTGTCGAAACTAAGCCCCCGGTCCTGATATGGGATTATATACACGGTTGAAATATCGCGCGACGAGCCACCGGCAGAACGTATCCATTTCAACCGTTCTGTGTTCTCGGATCTACCTCACGTTCCTGCTTTATGTATCCTCCCCGTTTTCCCTGCCGCCACCGAGCCGACGTGTTCACGATCTTTCGTCCTGGATATATAGCTTCCCCATACACGCGTGTATACACAGACAGCAGGCTGATACGGGAATGCCCGACGTAGCTTGTCGATCTCGTTGGTCACGGTGGGCCCCGAGGGTGAAACGCGCCTTTCTATGAGATTTCGGTATTCACGGGGAAACGACGGGGCACCTCGCCTACGGTGCCGTCTAGAAAAATCGACGCCGGCGCGTAACGTCGATACGCTTTTAATGGGATCGAGCCCGGGTCGAATGGCTGGGGATAAGATTGCCGTGCGGTGTACGCGCGATCCTCGGCGGGAGGGACACGCGGCGGAATCGACTGGGTTTTCAGAACGCTCCGGCGGAATATCGGCGCGCCTTCGATTACGTATTCACCGTCACCTGCTCGAGTGGAATGCCACGATTTTCCCTGGCTCTCGGCCGAAATGCGAGGTTCACCGCCTTCCAATGCCCTCCAGACCAGCCCCCGGTGGTACTCCAATTAAGCATGGTGGAATCCACGGCGGGTTCCCGGAAGGCGTTTCCTCGGGGTACTCGAAAAATCATAACCGGGGCAACTGCGGCCAGCCGGTGATCCGTATCGATCTCGTCAAAGCACCCCTTCCGGCATTATCATATCTGTCGGGGCGGAGAAGCCGGGTAGGGTGAAAGGGAGCGGAAACCCGATCAAAGAAGAGACCCTCGTATTGTCGAGTCTAGTTTTCCGCTGCGCGTTTCGCAGTTCCCTGTCGAAGTCGCGTGTGTGTTCGATATCAACATGGCATTGTGCAGACGCATCGACCATCCCTCTCGCCCCCTCCCTCTCGTCCATACGCGCGGGCATTCCACGACCCCCAGATACATGTTTACAAAGGAGGTGACGTACCGGTCGGGCGTCTTCCAGACAGCGTCGGTATTGTGCCGGCCCGCTGCCGGCTTATACTTATGTAACGCGAGAACCTCCACCGATACGGCGTGCCAGGGTCCATTCTACGCCGGCGCTTAAACCGGCTGCAGCCAGACCCAGCTGCCATTGAACGGTAGCGTTTGTACGGCAACGCGGACGGGAAAGAAACCTCGACACCGCGTGCAAACGTTCTCAGCATCTCGCACGATCCAGTTCCCGATAGATACCCGCGGACAGCCGATTATCTCTTCTCCTTTTGGATGTCGACGAGGATAGGTTAGGGTCTGAGGCGAGAGACGAAGATTACTAGCGCGGTTATGCCGATGAAAAAAGTCTGTAAAGGGATGATATTTTCGGGGCGAGTTGGTAAAACGACCGCAATTAGGCCGGTCATAGAGATTCGTTAACTAGGTTTGGTAACGACCGTGGGTGTTTGCATTGCTAAGAGTCGCTTAAAACTAGCCGGTGTTCGTGAAATTTTAAAATTATCGAGGCAACCGCTCTCCCCGGCTTGAAGCAAATTTATGTTAATCCTCGGCGAAAGTTTTTTCAAGTCGTAAAACTTTACGCGTTCCCCTCGTTTAACGTCGCCGGCGAATTTAACTATTTATCCGCGAGTGCCCGCTTAAATGGACCCCGCGTGGGTTGCACTCGATTCGATCACCGGCCGACGTACGCTCCTCTGCTTGGAGGAAAGGGGGGAAAGAGGGTGAAGACGGGGAAGAAACGCGTAGAAACAGGGGGAAAAAAGCACGAAGAACGAATTTCCACGATTCGACCCGCCCTAAACGCATAAAAACTTAAGCACTCTCTTTGAAATTGCAGCCGAGCGCCTTTGTTCCTTTTTCGTTTCTTCGCTTCTTCCTCGTGCGTTTTTCAAAGCTCGGAAAATCACGGGCTGGGCCGACGATCCTCGCTGAAACTCGGAATAATATTTCCGGCCGAGCCATTCAGATTTTAATCAAGTCCGCCTGTCAGCGTGCAAAAAGGAAACTTATGCCTGTTGCAGCGACCGTCAGGGAGGGTGGCCCGGAACTCGCAATCGGAGAATTCATTTACCGAACTTTTTAATTCGATAGAAGGATATGCCCGCGCGGCGAGCTAAATCCGCGAGTTAAACTCGCGTCTCTGATTCGTCTTGCCGTTGCTAGACGATCGCTCGGACTCGATTAATATCGAATTAACCTCGGTTTTGGTCGCCTTTGTTGTTATCGGCGCCGATTCGATCCGGTTCGATCGCTGCTCGAAGGAGAAAAATTTCGCGTCACAGGAATGCGGAGAGGAGGAAGCGGACGACGTCGGTAAGAAGTAGGCCCGACCAGTCACGGGCCGATTAAACGCGTTTACGGTCGTCGAACTTCTCGCGGTTCGTGCGCGATCGGGGGAAATATTTTCTGTACGATTGACAGAAATGTCGCGGCTATGAGGACTTCTCGAAGGCGGAGGGATCGGTGCACCATCTTGGCCAGCAACAGGTCCGCGAGGAATACACGCAGAGGAGGCGTAACCGGATAACGCGGCAATAAAATATAATAGCGCGATGTAACGGCGCGATAAAAACGCGAGTGGAAGCACGCACGATTGTCCTGCCGCGGATGTTCCCAGCCGCGGAATCGCTTCGAACGCGCGACATTAATAACGCGGCGACTTTATCGCCCCATAGAGAGGTAGCCTGCCGGTGATACGCGCTGCAAACCTCCGGCCACGGGCTCGCGTTATTTTAATTACTCCTCGTACTCCCATTAATGCGGGCTAATTCGAAATAACAATTTACCTATCGCCCGCGAGTCGACCCACGCGCGCGCCAGACATCGTTTTCTCTGCCTCGGTTTATGCACTCGCGTTTCTTCCCGCTTTCCCGCCGCCGCCGCCGGTATTCCTGCTTAACTATTCGAGTTCGTGTCGCGACCGGTAATTTGCTTTTTATCGTCAGTCTGCGATCGCGAAAACTTTTCGTCGTCGACTGCGGATGGTTGCTCGGTCGACCGGTCGGCTCGTGTTCCTGAATTTTATTAAGATCCCCGATAAAATGGCGTGTATCTGCATTGGCCGCTGATACGCCGGGCTTCGCGCAAAAAGAAAGCGTCGAGGTACGATTTTGCGCGATCCGCACGCGGATTTCCGCGAGAGGAGGAGGAGGAGGATGTTAGATCGATTCCCTCGGTAAAACCTGATACGCGACGACGTTGCTTCTTTCGTACGCGTACCTGCCTAGACCGGAAGAAGAACGGCAGGTAGGTAGCACGTTCGACGTTCGGCGTCGCGGTGGATATTTAAGTGCCCGTGCCAGCGACCTTTAATCCAGACGAAAGCCAGATCTATTTATAAAGATTCTATTAAACGATCGGGTTAGACGGAAACCGATTGATTTCCATTCCCGAAATAATCCTGTCATCGGAATTAATCGGATTTCCGTATGATTCGGTCGAGTAGCTGTAAGGAAACGCACGAGTTTCGAGCGTCTCCGCGCGACGTATTTCACGAGTGATTTTCCACCGTTGATCTTCCTTTCTCTGTCTTCCAGTCGACTTGATCCATTATCCCGGGCGCTTTCGCTTTTCGCGAGTCGCCACCGGTTTCGCTGCTTTTTATTCCGCGCAGCGGGTTTAATCGAATAAATCCTTGACGTTAGTCCGGATTTCAGTCGGGGCTCGCTTTATTACGAGATCCCGCGGAATATATCGCGGCCTGCAAAGTGGCGCGGCTGTTTTTTCGCCGGAGAAATATCGCGCTCCTCCTCCGTTCCAATTACAGACGCGATTTTAACCAGCGCCGGAATTTACGCGACGCGCAACCCCGATACTTTCCCCCGATCGCTTTGTTCGCGGGGGACGCACACCTCGCCGTTGCAACCGGCGAATTACGCTCGCGACTAAAAAAACGATATTCCCGTTTAACGCTTCAAAATTGTTCCGGCTGGTTTACGGGACAGGTTTATGGAATAAGATATCGCGCCGCGATTTACCCCGAGTCGCGGATTTTTATCGCTCCGATAGGATAGAATACGAGTTTTAATCCACCCCCGGCGCGAGTCGATGGATAAATTGATACCGACCGAAGCTCGTTGACGGTCGTAATCCACGCGAGACGTTCTCCGCGGCTAGGTTTCACGAGTCGAAACAAAATTCACCGAAACGAAAGAACCTCGCGTAAGAAGAGTTTTTTCCTTCGGATAATCGCTATATTTATCGCGCGCGCGCGCGTTGCGAAACGCGCTAATGACCGGGTTAAACGGGTTTGTTTCTGCGAATGCTCGTAACACGCACGCGGCATTATCGACGGTTCTTTTGTTCCCTTCTTCCTCTCCGCTCTCCTCTGCAGATGTATTTTTGCTCTCGTTGCGACTCGTTCGACCAGGCGGTTTTTTCGTCGCTTGGCGCGCCCGTCGACCGGTCCGAGGATAATTAATAATACGTGCGGGGAATACACGCGACTGGCGTCGAACGCGCGACCGGCAGCGTCCTCGCGGACCATAGGGGATGCGGGAAGAATAAGTCGAAGAGGAGGCGGCGCGGAAACCGGGGGACGGGCAAGGAGAATGACAAAGTAGCGTGCGAGACGGCCGCGAGGGGGTGGAGAGAGAGAGAGTGAGAGAGAGAGATTGTGTGAGAGAGAGAGGGAGAGGGGGGGAGAGGGTGTAGTGGGCATCGCAGACGGAACACGCGGCGTATTTGCAGATTTATAACCGAGCGAGCGAGCAAAAGGTGTCGCCTGGGAATGAGTAATGATATATTTGCCCGCATGCGAGGCGTTTCGAGATGGTCGGATACGCCGCGCGGGTTCTTGCGATCCCGAAAACGTGGGCGAGGGAGTGGCAGTTCTCTCGGTAGTTTGTTGGGAAACAACCTCGTATCTCCGATCCAAGCTTGTACCCTTGATACGCCGGCTGCCTTAAATATATCCGGCAAGGTGAGAAACGCGCCGTCCCTTCGCCATTTATACCTCTCCGGCGTTTCCCGCCGATTCCACGGATTCCGGCGCCGATTCGAGCGCGGAGTCGAAAGACGAACACGCGGGTAATATTTAATCGGCCAGTGAGTTCTTTTCTCTCCGGCAACGGGTTAAACCGGGACAGAAGAGAGGTGAGAGGGTGCTCGAGGGAAGCAGAGGAGCGGAAAGGGTGTCGCGAAAGGAGGTGTCTTTCGGAATGAATAACGATAATGCATCGCCAAGCGCGATGGACCTATTAAAATTGCAAAAGCCCTCTGCAGGACTTGGACTGTCTCGCGAAATTTCCTACCCGCGTCGCACACCTTCTCGCCTCCTTTCGATCGTCATTCCTTTGAAGTCTCGGAAGACGAGAGACGTCTTTCGCGGAATATTAACGCGGCTCTTTCGCTGACCCGAGAGTGTCGACCTTTCACCCGGTGCTCCAGTTAAGAATCGCGACCGGCGCGAAATTCGAGCTCGCGAGGCGCGTCCGTACGGGCTTTAAGGACTGCCGATAAAAAAGGATGGAAGGGAAAAAGCGGGGAAGGAAAGGTATAAAGAGAGGAAAAGAACGCGGAAGAAAAAGGACGAGGAGAGGAGAGAGAGAGAGAGGGAGAGGGAGCAAGGAAAAGCCGCGGGACGATATACAAATAATCTCGAGCTTCGTTGAAAGAGGGGAAAAACTGGAGTGCTTCATTTTACTAACAAAAACTTGGCGAAGTAGCGAAGGAAGGAAAGTTTTTCCACCGGTTGGATCTCCATTGTATCATCCGGCATGCCGCGAAGACGTTCCACCGTGTCGTCGGGTAAATTCCTCCGCCATAAATTTCCGACTCGAAGGAGAATTAAATTTTTATTTTTCCGCCGTTGCATCGTTTCGATTCGGTCCGAAAGAAAAGCGTACCGATGTAAATTACCGGGTCGACGTCGCGCCGCGACGCCCCTCGACGGTGACTCAGCTTCCGTTGCTTACTCGGACACGTCGTTTCGCGAGTATACACGGAAATCCGTGTACCTTCTCGCTCAGTCCCTCCCCTCGTTCTCTTTCTCCGTTAGCTTCCTTTATTCGTTCGCAGGTAGGACGCGAATAATTCGGAGGAATAACGCGCGACAGGGAGACAGAGGGAAAGGTGCACGGTTTTCGGACACGGCAGATGTCTAGACGGTCGAACGATTTGCCGGGCAAGGAGCGTGAAAACCGAGAGGCCGAAAACCGGGTAAATACGCGGCGAACGCACAAAAGGGAGACAATTTTGCTAACGCGGAGCGTGAAAGATCCGGGTAAATACGAGGAATTGTTCCCTCGTCAAACCGCATGAATAAATAATAACGTGCCCCATGGGGAATTGTTACCCCCGCGGCAGGCGAATCCGTATTTTTCCACCCGGGCCACGTCGAAAGGGAACATATAAATATTTCTATTAAAACCTCCTTAAAACGATCCTACTCTCCATTCAGCGTAACCGTCGGTGCGCGAGCGCCGGTACATACCGGCTCCATACCGGCCCTTTAAACGATCCTTCGCGCCCAAGTGGCAGGTCTAACGCTGCTTTACCCGCTACCTGCGCCGAGGGTTTAGGGTAACGGCAATAGCAGCAACAACAACATCAACAGCCCTTGGGTACGGTGATAGTTAAACGCCCTACGGTTATCCGGCTCGGGTACTCGGACGCCTTGGCGCGGACGAAAGGGTTGACCTGGCAGAGGACAAGGACGGATAGGTGGGAGCAGGAAAAAGCATAGACGTGCCAGGCACGATAAACGCCTAGTCGAACAGGTTCACCTATTACGCTCGATAGCTAAGCCACGTTTAATGCACTTCCGTCGACCGTGGAATCTTCGATCGGTTATTTGTATGCGCGATGCAACCGATCCTCTGATCCCTTGATCCTCCGTCGCGCATTCGCCTCTCCAACGATCATCCACGAAGGAGAGAGGAAGTCTTCTCGCCCTTCCGAGTCCTATCTTCCGCGCTAATGTCTCCCCGTCCAGATCCATTACCTATCCGCCGCGTTTTAATATCTCCAGTCGTCGGTACAGCTCCCGCCAGTCTCGAAAATATTCGATATCTGCCAGATATATCTCTCAGATATCTCTCCCGGATATCTCTGGATATCTCTTCCTCGCCGCTTGTTCGCAGTCCGCTTACGGTTGACCGACTTCGCCGACTGACCAGATCGCGTTCGCAGCAGTCGTACGTAAGCGTGTTGTATGTAACGTAGCGGAACTCGTAACGTCTCGCGTCTATGTAGCTGCTCGAGATATCGCGCGTTTCTAAAATTACTCGCCCTCCGCCCCTGCCGTCTTCCCGGCTTGGGGTATTTCTATGAAACTTTTCATCGATGCAACAAAGGATCCCGGTTACGCGCGATACCTTTGACCCCGTGAAAGATGGCGCATCTTTGACATATAACTTTGAGAAAAGATTGGCACGATAAGATCGGTTCTTTTATACCGCGCGTTTTATAGGAAAACGGCCGAGAGTTCGGCGCTCTCGATATAGCCCAGGGTTCGTACCTGCCGTTACCTCCGGGCTAGATCGCGGATGACCCTATTCTTCCCTCCAACTACTCGCCTATATGCAAACAAAATTTCCACACCGCGGCGAAAAATATCAGGAATTTTCCGCGGAGGAAAGTGCGGGGAGGCGTGTTTTTTCCACCTTTTTTTTTTTTAAAGGAAAAGTTGCCGCGGCTCTTGGCGCCGAGTTAAAAAGTTGGGCCCGCGTTAAAGGTCGTTTGAACGGGGGGCGAAGGGCGTCGGGGGCGGCTTCCTCGTTTCGCGCGCGCGTTTTGCAAGCTTAAAGTTATTCGGAGCGTGCCGGTGGTGCACCGGCAGAATTGATTCCGACGTTTATTTATCGCCGACAGAACGCTGAATTTCTGACGAGCGCCGCGCGCAACCCCCCGGTACAAATTGCACGCTACGCGGATTAATTGATCGTTGCCGAGCAGCGGGCCGCGGTGATTTATTATGTTGCCGGTATTCTCGATCTTTCCATTGCCATTAGTAATTTCGCGACGCGTTGTATCGCCGCGGATCCTCCTCGTTCCTCGCGTTCTCGCCGCGTTCCCTCCTATCGTCTATTTACCCTCTTTTCCACCTTTCGCTCGGCGGACGGTGGCGCCGCGACGCGCGCTCCCCTCTCGATATAACTTACTCGACAGGTTAAACAATTTCCGGTTAGGACCGATAAGTGATTCACCGAGGTCCGTTTAAATTTACGGAAAAGTCCATCACGCTTCGCACACATGAAACTTTAATGTCGTTTCCTCGTGTATTCTTAGAGAGCCGGCGCGGAGCCGAGCCGAGCCGTGCCGCGCGGCGCTCGCTACGTAGCGAGAAGATGGTTCCCTCGGTGGCTCGTTAGAAATTCATGACTATCGACGAGTCAGACTTTCCAGCCAGAAAAGAGACATCCCGGCACCGGTGGCCGTGTATCTGTTCGTACAGGAGCTATCAGCTGTACGGCGCAGAGGAATTTGCAAGGCATGCCCTGCCGGTGACTTTCCACGCGCAAACGACGCGACGAGAGAGGAAAGAGCGAGCGGATCGTTGACGACGGTAACAGACGGATGATTTCGACTCGATCGAGCCAGTTAGCTCCTCGTACCCTCCACCCGCCTCTCGTTTCGCTCTCTTTCGTTTATCGGAAGTGATCCCCCTTCTCTCCCCCAGCCAATCCCCGATGCTTTCTTACTCCCTCGGCCGCGATTTTTCTGCTCCAACAGAGACTTCCTTTCCCCGGTTAAATCCCAAGCGTTTTATAGGTCAACCGTACACACTCTCTCTCTCTCTCTCTCTTCTTGACGGACCTCTCTCCTTGCTCTAGCTAGCTAGCGGCGTCGAATCGATCCAGCCGCAGACGCAGTCACGATTCGATTGCCGTATCGACGCACCGTATCTCGCGCGAGTTGGTATCGCCGCGTTCCTAGAGTTACGGCCGAAGATTAACGCGAGCGATGTTAGCACACCTGCTCGCCCGATCCCCCGTTTCGTGTTTGTCGAGCACGCGTGCACTTGCGCCGCTGCAGCGCGCTGGCCCGGTGCACTCGTTGCACTAACCCAGGCAAACGCGCGCGTCATACCTCCGACCAAGTCCTGCGTTATTTCGCGTCATAGAATCCGTGGCGAAATCCGAAATTGCGATGGAAATCGCCATTGATCCTCGTTGATCGCTCCTTCCGTAATAATCGAGATCGGACCGACACTGGAATTCGAGATCGGACGAAATTAATTCCAAACGTGAATTCGTCGCGAGACGTTTCGTTACTTTGCGTCTCGCGGAACGCGGCGACGCCAAACACCGACGCACAGGCACGCACACGCGGGAGAGAACTCACCCGCGACGCTCGTGCCTTTAAAATAATATTTTACCGGGATTATTGTCGATGGAAATGGTAAAACAGCTTACGCTTCGCAGTTGAGCGGGCAGAGGCATTATGCAAACCAAGTTCACCCCTCGTCTTCCATCTCCGGTGTTCGTTTTCCCTCCTCGTTCGTCGAATCACCGACGCGATCGCGCTCGCGTTCCCATTCTCGTCTTACCGACCCTTCCTCCTCGCGTCATCGCACGCACACGCTCGCCGCTCGTTTACGCGTCCCTTCGACCCTTTCGACGGGGCTTCTCATTAGGGAAAAAAGATATCCTTCGACCGAGGTATTTCAGGTGCGGATCCCGTTTTGTTTTCGAATCCGTACTGAAGGGAACGAATCGAACGCGTCTGCCTCATTGTCCTTCCACCGGTGCCGTGTTTCTCGCCTGTAATTAACGCGCGCGCAATTAAGTAACAGCGCGTTTAAACGAAGGTGGGTAAAAAAAATCCCGCTTCGTCTCCGTTGGTTTGCACGTCTTCCTCTGGCCGGGCGATATCCTTCGAGACGCTTCCAGCGATTTCTAATCGAGTCGATGGTCCGATGGGGTGGAAGCAGGGTCGGGGAGAGAAATAAATCGTGGCTGGATGGGGTATATCGGCGGCAGCGGTGGTCGTTGGGAAGAAAAAATATCGAGAATATCCGTTATACCGTTTCACGAGCGAGCAGGGACGAAAACGAAAGGTTCGTCGTCCCGGGCGTCTTGTCTCGAAAGTTCCCGACGTCGCTGACATTTTCACCCTTGCGATTTCTATCTCTCCGCCGACGCCCCCGGTCTCCCTCCCCCCTCGAAGTCCTTTCACACCCGCTAAATCCTTCTCTTCTCCGTTCACCCTCGCCACGACGACGGCGAGGTGACGGGTTTCCTCGTTAGGAAAGAAGCTAACAGTCACGACGTTCGCCGAGAACGTACCGCTGTCGTCATAGTAACCGTGCCATCTACCGATGTGCCACCGGCAGGTGCTATTCGAGTTACGATTCGACGCGCTACCATCCGATACACGTTCTTACCCGTATGTGTGTCCACATGTGCGCGCCCGAGCATCTCGGACCTCGCGGGATCCGCGGTCGTTCCTCCATCTATCCTCGAAACATCATCGCAGGTGCCTCGTCTCGTCGAAACTAGGTTACGCGTCCGAATATCTTTGGACCCATCGCACCGAATTTGCGTGCTTATCGATTCCCTCTCCCTGTCTTTCCTTCTATCTCTGTCACTTTTCTCCACCCCTCTTCGTCCCACGCTTTGTTTCCTTCCTCTCTTTTCCATGGCTGACACGGAAACGACTCTGACCCCCTTGTTATATGCGCGACGAGTCGTTACTTTGATGTCGACACCGTGGCTTTGCTGACGCGAGTCCGTAAAAGCTTGCCTTTGACGATGCGGATAAAGTAGCAGGAGTCATACACAGAGCAACAGCGAGAAGTTAGTTAGGAGATAGGGAGGTAGCAGCGCGTGCTCCTTGCCGTGAGGAGGAAGACGCGCCGCGACGCGTATCGCGGGGACCTCGCGGCGCGAGTTTCCCCGATCGACCAACTTCCATTTCGCTGGCGAACCTTTCCGTTCTCTCCGTTCGTTCAATTTTCCCCGGATATACCCGAGAGGCTTTGTCTCGCCCCGTCTCTGCCCGCGTCCTCGGCTGTTCGTCCGAGAAATCGCGCTTCCCATCGACGGCACCGGATCCATCGGATGGAAAAGCCACCCCCTCCGGCTTAAACGGATTTCGCCGGCCTCCGTATTAATCAAACTATAAGTGGGTACATTTATTTCGACGAATTTAACGCCGTTACCCACGGAGTCTGGATAGTTTAAACCTTTTAGCCGAATCCCGCGTCTCGGCCCCGGTTTTCCTCTCGCGGCCGACAAACTTTGCCGGAGAACTGTACGCGGTTTTTCCCGTCCTTCGGTTTTTTGTTTCCTCGCTCGGGAAAATTCGACTTCCATTTCGTCCGAAATCGTAGCGCTCGTTTTTTTTTTTCCTCTCCCTCCTCTTTTTCCCCGCCACCCACCGAATTGCTCTCGCCTGTTTTTGTTTCACGGGGATTTACAGGCTTTCGAAAATTGGTCGCGTACGCGCGATCGTCTGAGCGGCCGCAGGAATTACGCGCGGCGCGCGGGATCGTACGTACGCGCGCGTGTTACGTCGGTCGTGGTGAATTATTGATTTTCCTCGGCGGATATGAGGATGATTCGTTGTACCCGTGGCGGAGGAGCGGCGGGCCTGGCCGCGTACGGATGTTCACGGGACTGCGACTCGGTCCCGTGTAAATAAAGATGCGTGTTTCACGGTCGAGCGCCGGGAACAGATGACTCGAGAGGGTAGCGCGAGGACTGCCGGTGAATCCGAAACGAGCGTCGCGCGAGGTTTTCTTGTTTGCCGGGGAAGAAAAGAAAAGAGGGTCCCCGGGTACGGTCCCTGCGAGTATTTTGTAAAGAAATATCGTCGGATGGGAAGGCAAACGGTGGAAGGAGAGAACGGCGCTGGGTCTTTGGTTCTGTCCGTGGCGCTGCGTGTAACGAAGTTCCTCCATCGGGTAAAATCTCGGTAAATCTCTCGCTTCGGTTCGTCCAGATTTTCTTTCGTTTTACCAGACGGCTCCTCGAACGTATCGCCGAGCTGTTCCGCGCCGATTCTTATTCTTCCGTTTCTTCTTTCCCCCTCCGCCGTGGAAATCAATGGGAACATATTTTCTTTTATCCGGCGGATCGAGCCTTTAGGAAAATCTCGGAGTTTCTTTTTTTCTGGCCGCGATCCTCGAGGATTTTATCGCAAATTGGCGAGATATCTCGGTGGATGTCGCGACCCCTGTACTCGTTCGAACAGTCGATGCCTTTTCACGCGTCCCATTGAAATCGAGGGTCCATTTACGTCGAGGAAGCAGATACGGAAATCCTTTCCCTTCCTGTTACCGCTTGCCTGCTACCACCACCGTCGTCGTCGTCGTCGTCGTTGACGTCGCCGCCACTACCACTGCAGCGTCGTCGCCTCGACGCTCCCTCGCTCGCTCGTGAACGTTCAATCAGACGCTGCCGGTGTCTGAAATGACTTTATCGCTAATTCATTTAACTTCGACCGCATCCTCTTAGGGTTGAAATTTCTGGGCAGCCTAGGGAAGTAGAGATCAACGCCGCACCCTTGCGATACCTCGGTTAATTAGATGCGACTACGCAAAAGAGAATGGCGAAGAGAGAGAGAGAGAGAGAGAGAGAGAGAGAGAGAGAGAGAGTTGGGAGAGAGGGAGGAAGGAAGACAGTGTACGCGTGCTGAGTAGCGGTTGAACAGAGGAGGGGAACACTTGCGCGCCGTTAAACAGCCCGAAGGTGAGATTCCAAGCAGTTGCTTATTACACGGTGCCCTTCCATTTAACGCAGTCGTGCCGGACGATGCGAGCGTCGAGGATCGCTTTAAATGGATTTCCTCCGTGCTCCTTTCTCCCATTATGCTCGCACCCTCGAACGCGCTCTCCTTCGCTCGAATCGCCCGAAAGATTGCCGAAACTTTCGCTTTGAGACGTTCGCCGCGGAATTACCGGGCCTTCAGTTTAAATAGTTTACCAGACACCACTCGGAGGCCAGAGTCGGTCCTTTGCCTCGCTAATATCTAAGCTAATTAGATACAATTAACAGCGTCAGCTTTCAGGAGCGCGATCTCGCGCTACCATGGCGCCGCGTATCCTCGCGTCGCGCCGCGTCGGGTTCAAAGAGAAAATTTCGCGTCTTCCTCGGCCTCCTTTTTGTACGGCTAATAGCGCGCGACTTTATTCGAGTTATTCGACGAATCTTTGATCCTCCATTAAGGCCCGGTCGAAACGTGGTTCGCTACGACGAAGAAAGCCGGAAGCGGAGACGGGGTCGACCCGGCGCGACGAATGCTCGCCGTCAGCCGAACGGGACAGTTTAATGATCGATTTAAACGAATTTCTGGCATAGCCCGGCATTCAGATCGATAGAATGCGATTAATGAACGCGCTTTGATCGATTTAACTGGATAATCTCGACCGCAATTCCAGGACCGGCCTTGCCGGGAATTCCTTCTCCTTACCCGTCGTGATCGCGCCACGCGCTCTCGTTCGTCCCGCGAGCCGATGTAATCGAGTTTCCTACGAGGCCGGAGGGCCAGAAATTGGCCAGGTTAAAACGAATTAGCGGAGAGAACAGGGACGCGCGCCGTTTGCTCCCGCCCGTTTTGTCCCAATTCCGATCCGCCGTCTGGAGGATAATTGCCGGAAGCGGCACCGACCACCGTGTACAGAAACGCAAACAACGCCTGTAACGGGCTCGAGGGGGTCGACAATTCCTCCTCCGACAGAGGGAGTGGCAGACGGGGGTGGAAAAAGAGCAATGCCTCGTATCGCGAGTTTATCGTTATCGTTGGATTATCGATTATCCGCTCGCGTTTCCGCCCACCTCGCGTGCCATTCCATTTCCCAAGTTCACCGTCTCGGTTTATACCTAGGATATGACGTTCAAAGCGGTATTTCTCTCGTTCGAGAGGGTTATTTCCACGATTGCTTCCTCGTTCGCGAAAACACGGACGAATCCGCGAAACTCTGAATAGTTCGTCGAGGCTACACTACGTCGAATAACGTTCTGGGACTCGCGAATTACTTTTCCACCAAAAGCGGCATTTATCGACTGTAACCGTTATTATTCCACGCACCGATACGATAATCGAATTAACGCGAACCGTTGGCCAACTCGTTCCGAACAACTTCTCCTCGTCCGGTTGTTCAGCGTGCGGTCCGCGCGCGGATCGTCCACGGATTGGTCCACGGATCGATTCGGCCTAATGGCATCGCACGCGCGTCGTGATAATTGTTAACGTTAATTAAACGTCGTATACCTTAAAGAGGCCGTGACGCAACGGCGCGGGCCGTGCCTCAGTATCGGGTGCATAATGGTGCTCGTTACGCGTGTCAACCGGCCGCTCGCCCTCGTATCGTTAATTAGAACGATTTTGCAATTAATATCCGGCACGTGTCCGCCTGGCGCGATACGCGTCCCGCCGAAGCCGTACGCGCGCGTTCCTCGTATCGGCTTCGACGCGTATCCAGCGTTTTCCTCCGAGCGCGCTCGTATTTTTCGGCTACGGGATAACACCGAACGCATCGATTGCGACAGGACAGAAAGCACGAAATTGCGATTGGCGCCTGGGGTTATGATCTCGATTCTTTTTTCCTCTCCCTTCCCGACTCCCCACGCCCATCCTCCTATTTTTTCTCTGGCCGTGTGTCTCCCGGCAAACACACCGTACGCGAAATATCGTAACCGGTAGCTTGCAATTTTCGTGGCCCGACAACGTCGCCCGAGGGATTAGCGATACAATCATCGACACGCCAGAGATACACTCTTTCGACGTGCCATCCCGATTCCCGATGTAAATCGCTCGTTACAGCGCGGAGAGCGCGTCGATTTGACCGCGTTCGCGCGGCGACCGGACGACGCGCGGCATCGCGCGCGGTGCGTGCACGCGCGAGAGGAGCGATTCGCGGAATCGGCAGCAAATCGGCGACCCCTGCTGCCCGCCGGGGGATAAAAAGAGGATTCATCTTTGCCCGAGTTCTCTGGCCTTTCGTCCCAACCTCGTCGGACTACCGCTCCACTGGCCTCTCTCGCTCATCCGCTATCGTTCGGCTCGATGAATTTTTCATCGGGAGCTTCCGTTAATGAGCGGCAAATTATTCTTGGAAGCTCGCGTATAAATACAATCTCCATATTTAATGAATTTTATAATTACACGGCTTCCTTGCTCGCTGCTTTTTACTGATCATACCCGTCGGTGTTAATGAGAAACACGATGCCGTAGTTGATAACGCGAATTTTCAGCAATTTTCTCTACCGAGGGCACGGTGATAATTGCGTGGGAATTTTCCACCTCTTGATCCTCGCGTAACAGTTTAATTTTTTTCCTCCATTCTTCCGTGCTCTTTTATCACGAATATCCTGTTAGGATAGTCGCGAATCGATATCGCCGATTTATAGACCACGCATCTCCGTGTCTAACGGAGCAACCGGCGGATTCCCGTTAACGAAATAATCGGCAGAGGAGCCGGTGAAAAATGGAGCCGCAGCGTCTATGATTAATTATCCTGGGGGACCAGGCCCGACTCGCGCGTAACGAGAGCGAAAGGCCTGGCGGTGTGGAGTATCGGGAAAACGCTTAAACTTAACCGATCGACGACGCGATATAGCCGGCGTGCGAATTTTCCATTACTCGAGCGTGCCTGGTCTCTGGCGGATTCGCAGCCGCGTGTTCCCATACGCAGAGGACGGGTGGTCGTAAAAGCAACGCGGCGGATCAAGCCTCGAAACGACGCGTTTCCACGTCGAGCCGCGAGTTCCTTTTCCCATGCTCTCTCCCCGCCAGACGAAATTTCACCGCGGCGGCCCCGCAACTTCGCCGGGTACAATTAAGAAACAAACGAGCGGAGCGCGATGGAAACTCGCGCGGTTTCTACTGCAGTCCTTGCCGATAATTGCCGGAGCCTGGAACCGCGACGCTTACAGCCGCTCCGCACGCCACGAGGCGCGTAACATAGGCCGAGCGAAGCGTACGCAACGCTGCACGCGATCTTCGGCCTCGATACGCTTCCGTTGCGTTTCCAGGATTTTCGTCTCGTGCTCTCTCTCTCTCTCTCTCTCTCTCTCTCTCTCTCTCTCTCTCTC
>NIJG01000013.1:2159746-2195243 GCA_002201625.1 Euglossa dilemma | reverse complement strand
GGCTCGGTAACCGGCGCATAAAATCGGGGATCGTGGTTCTCCGGTAAACCGTGCGGTGTCCGGGGACATCGATCAATCGGTAAATTTTCGCGACGCGTGACATCCTAAGGCGTTTTTGCCCGGCGTCGGATATTGGATTTCCGTACCGTGTACCGCTGTGCATGCCTTCGCGGCAGCTGATGGCTCCCGGGATAAAGAATCCTCCAGGATGGATTGGATCGTTCCAGTAACACGTTGCGATTGATTTTCGGAACATGGCTTCGATCGCGGCGGACAGGAGACAAATTGCTCGAATTCGCTTGAAAATTTTCCATCGATCCGCCCGCTGAGCTTCTATCTCGCTTCTCTCGCTTCCTTATTTTTTCCTCTCCGACGCTTCGCCACGGCCAAGGCGTCGCGAGGAAAACGAGGGAACGGCGCGGGATCAACGACGGAGCGTATATCCACGGGGTTCGTTGGACCAACCGGCGCGTTTCATCCGCGCCGTCTCTTCGCAGCGAGAACTCGTACGACGACGATCCACCAAATTCTCGCGAAAACGCTCTATTTATTCGGTTAATCGTCTCCCGTTCGCTGCTTATTCGCGTGGAAATCACGAATCCGAGGTATCGATTAAGACGTCAGCACGGAAGTTGGAATTTTCCTCCAGTCGCTCGATTATTAGAAATCGTCGAACGTCGAGCACTCGATCGGTTAGACCGGTTGAAAGAGACCCTCGACGCGGAAAAGTCGGCAACTCGAAATAATACCGGCTGATACAGGGTAAACGGGCGAATGCTACTTTCGGAAACCGTAGAGACACGGAAAATCCGGGATTAAAAGGGATGAGCCTGGAAAATGGTGCTTACGAGCAAACTTGAAATATCGGAGAGCGCCGTTGTTGCTCGCGCGCGGTATCGTACGCGAAGCTGGTTCGCGTCCAAGTCGCGCCGTTTGGCGAATAAATTTTCGTCGCATCGATCTTGCGAGCGATCAGAGCGGGGACTCGTCGCGTAATTTTCCATCGTCGCGGGCAATTCCGGCGTCGGGACACGGGTTACTCCATCGATCAGCGCTACACGAGCGGAGCGCGTATTCCAGCGGCCTCTGGTACGCATACCTGGCGCGGCCAGGGTCGCAGGTGCGATCCCGCTTGTCACGTCCGCGGAGATTTATATTATTATGCCGCGCTCGGTGTTGGCCAAACCTTGGCATAATCCATGGGCCGCGTTATCGGGTTTCCCGCGGGGCGGGCGTCGGGCCGCGTCGCGTCGCGTCGCGTCGACTTGGGCCAAAGTGTCGCGTTTCGGCCGAGTTTCGGCCGCGCGCCGACGAAAACAACGAATCGATAATCCCTGGTTCGACGACGTTTCGCCGCGCGAACGCGGACGCTGGCCGGCGCTTTAGGCACCGAAACGCTCATTCACCCCGCGAGCGTGTTTCACCGGCGTCCGCTCTCCCCACCGCGGGGTGCAAACGCCGAGTCGTTTGTCACGCTTCTAGCGATTTACGCAATTACGCGGAGTACCGTTGGCGAACGACGCTAGAACCTCGAGAACGAGCAGAGGGTGCCGGCGTGCCGCGGCGAAACGGCCGCGTCCTCGATGTCGCTGTTGACGTTCCGTACGTACCGTACGTGGCAATTAAGGTAATGTCGCCTTCGGCGATCCAGCGACCAACGAACTGTTTGTCTTCCTCTTTGAACGCGTTCCTCTCATGTCCGACGAATTTTTTCCTCGCTCCTGCGAATCCGCGAAAACTCGCAAGCCGTTTATCGCGTGTTTCGCTCTCGTTCGTTTCTCGATCACCTCCAGCTCGCAGCTATCTCCTCGGTCCTTTCTCTGCTCGCGCCACTTCTCCGTTTACCTTTACCAGCGGGTTAATCGCCGCGACATCGCGATCGCGGCTCGATTCGCCGATTTCCAGCCGCGAGATCGATGACCGCGCCGGAGTAATCGCGGAGAGACGATAATTCGGTTGTTAAGCTCGTGGCTCGTCGTCGATCGATCGATGAACTCGGTTATACTCGGTGTCGCGCGAACGATTAATCGGCGTTCGTTACTGCCCGCCAATAACAACGTTCCGTTTAACCTTTGTCCCCGCGAATCGCGCGGATAATTTCGTCGGCGAGTCGCGTGGGTAAGTTTGCGAATAGATTAACCCGGACGCGTCCACTGTGGTTAAGCGTCGCGATGCGCTCAACCGAGTGTCGGGAGATATCCTGCCGTTCCTCGACGCGTAAGAGGATACGCCACGCATCGCGCGCGTACGCGTCGGGATCGCGCGCATCCTCGGTACAATTAAGGCTTCACGAGCCAGCTTATTAGGAGATGTTCTAAGCGATAAGAGCCGTATTACGCTGGCATCGATGCGAGCAGGCTTAACGACTGACGTTCAAATGCTCCTGTTGAGAGCGCGAAGGATAATTAACGTAACGCATTGATGCGAGGGAACGGTTAGTCCTAGTCGTCGCCATCGTCGTCGACGTCGTCGTGAGAAACTGCCGCTTTCGTTTCCTAGGATACATCGTCTATTACTCCCTCGACGTCGCGGACCGACGCCCTTTTCTTCCCGATTTAGACACTCTGGACAAACTCGAAGAGCAGCGGGATTACGTATCTTGGCAACTGGCAATTAAGAAAACGAAGGACCCTGTCGTAAAGGCGTTTCGAGGAGAGCGATTACTCGAGGAAAACGAAGCTCGAGGGCAAAAAGCACGAAGGATAACAAACTCGGACGTCGAACTCTCGTCGACTCTGGATGTGCCGGTACGCGTAATACGTGCCTCCGGGGTGAAAGAAAAACGGCCATTACCGAAAAATTTCAAATCAACGCAAACGATCGTTCGTGCGTCCCGGCGTTTACCGCGTCCTTTGAGTAACGGCGCGAGATATCGTTCTCGATCGATTCGAGGCGAGTCGGAGCAATTTCACAGCCAGCCCCGTCAGAACTGTTACCTAGAATCTCGCCTGCGAAATGGATTTCGAATTTCATTGTCGTAAGTAACGCGGGGAGGAGGCGTAAGTCGGAGTATCGATGCGTTCGTCCGTTCCGCTCGCTCTTTCGCCGATTCGCCGGTTGGCTGGCTCGTTGGCTCGCTCTCGTCTATCCGCAGCGAGCGAGAGAGGCGGTCTGTGGTTTATCCCTCATTACGTGCGATTCGTTTGCGGTACGGACACTCGCGTTTCGCGATTTTCTCTTGTTCGTTTCGTTCGATTCAGCGGCCGCCGCTACCCGCACACCATCTTCTTCCGCGGACCGCTGCCGCAGTTATTTATCGATTTGCAACTCGCCTCAAAGCACGTGATAACAAGGCTCCTGGTAAGAGGGTGGCCGTGCCCTCGAGCTAGTGCGGATTGCCGTGAAACGTACGTATGTATACGTGTGTACGTGTGCTCGCGAAGGGTGCACACGGGGTGAGCCCGGCTGGTGTTGGAAACCCGAAATACCTCGGTCGTTTTTGACGGTGCGGAATGTTGCAGAGTTACTTGGAATATTGGATTTAGAGAGAAAGGATTCGTCGACTACTCTCTCTACGTCGACTATTTCTCCGGCTGGAAATAGTTTGGCACTCGGACGAACCGAAGATTCGTATCTGAGCTGGGCTCCGAGTTCGATCTTTTTCTTCGCTCGCCGGAACACTCGACGCCATAAATGCCGGAAATTCGAGCGTTAGCCCGATGTTTCACGCTCGAGTTTATCGGTGGCGATCGCGACAGTTTAATTAGCGCAGGGGGTTACCCGCGAGTCTTTTTCGCGCCGGTAGATCGGTGCGAATCGCGCACTCGTTGCACGCGGACGATAAACCGCTACTAGCTTCAACGACGTTCGTTACTGCGGAACACGAGCCTCGATGGGTTTAATCGTGGGACTCGCCGCGCGATCGGAACCCAGAAGAAGAAGGATAATCGGCACGAGTAACGACGCAACACGCGTATCGTATCGGTACGTCGATCTCGCGAGACAACGATCGCGGTAGACGCGGACGGTCTCGCGCGATTGATCGTTCGGAATCGGGATTATCCGCGCGACGTCTCGGATAGCCTTTGCTCGTTTTTCCGGCACGGTCGAACGGGTCTGGTATTTTTAGGGACACCGTGGACGAAAGTCTTTGCTTTGTTCGCGGAACAGCGTTCCTGGCTGGCCGTTTAACGATCTCGGCGTGGCGTGATTGGGAGTCGATGACTGGGGACCCTATTGAACGGGGTAGAGCCAGGCGCCTCGAAACGAATCGCCACAATTAAGCTCGCAATTATTCGCGCCGAAGACGTTCCCCGCTGCCCGTTAATTTAATTTGCCTCACGGGAGACGTTGCCAGAAGAAAAACGATCGAGGAGATTGGAATCCGCGGCAATGAGGTATCGAGAATCCGTTTTTAAATGCATTTTATCGGCGCGCCGCCCGGAATATACGACTCGGGAACTTTCCCCCGAGCCACCATCCAATTGCGCTCGCATCGACCGATACGGCTAATAAGACCTCTACCCCGTGATTCTATAAATTATACGGTTAATGTTTCCGACGTCCCTGGAATACCTAACCGCGCTTCTTTCCAATCCACGCGCCTCTCCACCGCCTCCAACCAGCGACCTTCCGTGTTACCCGGTCTTGCCAAAATTTCATATCCCACGAGACGTATGGCCAACGACCGGAGAATCTCGCATCAGGTTGCATCAATTTCCGTATCGTCGATCGCCAATTACGAATCGACTCGATTGCAAAAACTCCGGGTACCGTACACGCTGTTACGATCTCGCGTGTTTCTATAATAGATACACTCCGCAGTTTCGTATATCGTTCCGCTGCAAAGTACCTCGAGAATCATCCGGCTGCTCGATAAGGGAAGAAAAAAAGTTGGAAAGAAAGCGGTTAAAAATGCACGGAACGGATCGCGTATTTCCCAGCGTCTAAAAACACCGGTCGAAAGCGGGTAAATCGGAGTATAAATGGCGCGTCGCGAGGAATGCGGAGCAACGAACGCGGTGTGTTCCCTGTCACGGTATTACCCTCGACTTCCTCTTGCCGGCCATCCAGTATCGGCGCTGTCAACGCTCTCGGTGCGTGCAAGTGGTCGCGCGGTACATTTCCGGTGCATGCAGGTGCGCGCGGCGCGGCGTGGCGCGTCGGAGCGGCCATCGCGTCGCGGGGACAAAAGGCGCGCAGCTGAAACGTTCGCGAGGACTCGGCGCGGAAGCGCGAATCCCTTGGCCAATCGCGAGTCTTGCAGGTAGACAGCCATTCCTTGGAAGAGCGGTTGAACGCGTCCGAAGGACGCGAAGAGCTCGAAGGGCGTGGTTCGCCGCGATTATTTCGACGGAGACGCGTTGCGTTTCGTGGTTGCATGGGTAAAAAGGTTGCCGGAATCGTGGAAGCGTGGACTACCGTGGAAACGGCGCGTCACGAGCGTTATTACCCGTGGTTACTTTGGCGGATGCGATAAGGGTAACGATAAGAAAACGGCGTGGATGATTGCACGGTAGCCGCGGGCAGGAAACGTTGCTCGATCGCGTTATACGGAGTTATTTATAATAGGATTATTACGTTCGGCTTGAGAGTGGCAGCCCGTGGTCCGTTGGTACCACTGCTAACGCGCTCGTTCCGTTGGTCGTTGGCGTTTCAGTCTCGGCCGATTTTACGACTGTCCTTATACTCCTCGACCGGTCGCATTAACAGGTGCTGTATCACGTTCCGCGCGTTAAGGCCGGTAAAAAGCAGTTGTATTTTTCGAGATATCGAACGTCGAGGAGAGATTACCATCGACGGCGGAAGTTGGAAAGTATCAGGAGTCGGAGGCGGTCCGGGAACAGGAAGGATCGTTGTTGTACTTTCTCGGGAAATCATTCGTCGCGGAACACCTGTAGTATACCGTTCGCTCGATATCGCGCGATACTCCGAGTTGGTCCGTCATCCATCATGCCGCTGAAGTTTCCGCGGCTTGCCGTGATTCCCTGCGATTCGTCTCGAATATAGATCCCCTTGGCTGGAGTGGTAGGTAAAGGTCGCGCCCCGGCTAGAAAGTCGATGGAAATTCGATGCAATCGGGGGAGGCGGAAAAAATGGGGCGACGATGGAGTTTGCCGATGAACGACGTCGTCGAGATAAATTCCGGTCGGCGGCGAGAAGGCGAGAAATATCCGCGAATGGCAGCGCTAGTCGGCGGCCGCCATCAACGGTTCCGCCGTCGCGGATATCCCGCGTTACCCCGCTTTAAAGGGATAACGCGGTCGAAGACTTATCTCGTAATATATTTACGGTTGCGTTACCACGGTTATATATTATCCTGACCCCGGCGGCACCCTGTCTCTTTCCGCCCACCACCGAGCATCGATGTATTACGTATCCCGAACGCGATGTACTATCTCGTACGCCCGCTTTACACGGCTCGTACATTTTTGATCTATCGCATCTCTTGCCGAGTCCAGCGATTCCACGCGGTTTCCGCGCGGTCGTCGGCGGTCTGGTTCGGCCCGAAACACGCGAGTCGCGCGCGAAATCCCTCGGTAGCATTCGGCGCGCAACGCATCCGCGTACTCGGACGTCGACCTCCCTTTTCCGCTTACTCCGATCCACTTTGCCTTCCTTCCTCCGCGCCTCCCTTCGCTCCTCCCTCCTCTTTTATCTCCTTGACGATCGTCTTCCTCCTCTCGCGTGTCTCCTCGTCCTTCTCTGCCGCGCTGATCCTACGTGGTTAAGAGTTGGATTACCCTTACGGTGCTCCGCGAGCTAAATCACCTATTATGCATACGCCGGCACTTCTGCCAGGTAGAAGAGAAGAGAAGAGAAGAAGAGGAGTCGAGGAAAGTCGAGCAGAGTCGAGGCTGAAGCGTACCGCGGTCGAGTTCACGTGGCTCGAAGACTCTCGTTCTCGGTGGCAGACGGAATCCTCCGCCTATTATTCCCTCATTTGCCCCGGGTCCATAGAAATGTAATTAAATCTCTCGGAGCGGACGCGAGGCGGCGCGGTGCGACGCGAGCTGCAGCTAGCAGCTCTGGCGTGCAAACCGGCTCGCGCTCGTGGGAAAGTCGGGAAGCTTGCTGGGCCGTGGCCGGAGCCGGGGTCGCTCGGCGGAGGGGCACTTTTGACAGGCAAGCGTTAATTAGCGCCACCAGGATCGACGACCTCGTCATTTTTTTTAAAGTTAATTGGGCAAGTCCCGCAATTAGTAGACGAGCCAGAGAGGGAAGGACGGCGCGGTCGCTCGCGGGAGAAGAAACGCATCCACCGGACGATCTTCCGTTTCGCGGGACAAAGGACTCGTCTGCGCGCAGGGACCTCGCGTTTTTACCTTTGCCACGCTCTTTCGTCCTTTTCCCTTCTCGCCTCCTGCCGTGCCTCCTGCCTCGCGTCCTGTCTCGCGCGGTTGACATATGCGCCGTACAGAGGGAAATTAATTTCGCGTTTGCAAGACGACTGTGAACTTGGCGTTGAAATTAATGCAACTAGGCAAGATGCGGCCGCTGCGGGCTAGCAACTTGGTCGCGCGCGCGGATTCGCGAAAACAAAAACCTCGCGCCATTATCGTCCGTGACCCGCGACCTTTGCGTACGGTCCCGCGTTTAAAATTAATCGCTTTCCGCTGTGCTCTGCCCAAAGCGTGTGTCGTCCGTTCGTCGTCGTTTCTTTTGGCCGCCGTCGCATCGCCGCTCGGATATGGATCGTCGGCGAAGACGAACGAGCCAACCCTCGAACAAAGGAAGCGAATGATCTATGGAAACGAGAGTTGCATCGATGCAATTGCGTTCTTCCCTTTCCACCGACTTGGAAAGTCGCTTCTTCCGCCGCTCTCATCTCTCTCTCATCTCTCTCTCTCTCTCTCACCCCTTCTTCCTCTCGACCACGTTGTCGCGTGCATCTTCTTATCCGGCCGGTGGAAATCCTGTCCGCCTCTTTCTCCCTTTCTCTTTCCGCTCAACTCCTCCTTCTCCTCTTCTTCTTTCCGCGAGCCACTTTCGACCCGGAAAGTTTATCTTTTCGCGCGTCGAAGCGCTCCCCGCTCTCGTTTCCGCGTCGGAAAGGCAGCCGCGTCGCGATTCCTGGTCCGTTTGCCGACGCTCACCGGCGAGCGAACTTTACACTCGGTACATTATGAATACCGCGATTTCACGAAGAAGTTATACGGTTCGGTCATTTTTAAAATGGGGAAACTATGAAGAAAGTGGGTCGCGGGGCTTAGAGTAACGCTTCTGCCGCCAGACTCACCAGCCCGGGAATCCTCTTATCGGCTTTCCCGCTTTCGAGTACCTCTTCGGCAGCATCGTGAACCGTAACATATTTTATCCGGTTGCTATCACTGTCGAACGATGTATCGTTAATTGACCGGCTCGCGAGCCTCGCCCGGCTGATTCCTATCTCCTCTAGCGTCGTCTTACTCCAAGCCGATCCAGGCTAGATATTTATTTGCCCGTTTAAGCGATTAGACGGTCGATTAACGCGTGGCTATCTCGTTTACCCTCGAATTTCATTCGACGCGACGTCGAATTAAGTTTATCGCTCCCCCTCTGTTTGTATTTAATTACCGATATTAGCAGATCGCATCGGTAATAATTCACCGTCGTTGCACTCTGCATGCGATCGCGTCTCGTCCCCTCTCCTTCCCTCTCTCTCTCTCCCTCTCTCTCTCTCTCTCTCTGTCTCTCTCTCTCCGTGCTTATGGCGTCTCGCGATTAAGCACGGCGGGGTCAGAGCGTCGCAAGCATCGAATTAAAATCGTCGATAACCGCGAGGGAATAGAAAGGAGAACGATAACGCCTTCGCCTCGCGCCGCGTCGCTTTGCATCGGTCTCGCGTGTTTTTCGACACGGTCACGTGTCCTCTCGCGATTAGCCGCCGCTGAATGAATAAACGCGACGCCGAGCGTCGTGCCTCGGCGCCGGTGCGCGGCTACGCAAATAACTCTTACTTTTTAATGAAGCCTGATACAAGGTTTCACCGTTAACGCCGACCGGACTCGCCAACGCGATTCTTTGCTGGATTACGAGCTAGGTTCCGCGATGAAATGTCCCGCCTACGCGTGCAGATCTCCGTTCCGCGATAAAAAAAGAAAAAAATACCTCGGAACAGCGAAAACCTTGCTATCGTTGCGCGACACGAAACCGCGTGAACGAGATTCCTCGACTTCCGTGACGATTCCTCGACTAGGTAACGTCGTCGCTACGGATGACAACTCCGATAATTAATAATTCCTCGTTTAGTCAGGGTCTCTAGCGTTGGTGGGTCCTGGAACCGTTTCAATAGATGAGCTACCTCGGGACGCGTGTTGGACGTCTTCTCGCGACGTCTAACGCGATATTGCGAGCGTTAATTGGCGCGCCTCGAACCCGCGCCATCGTTGGTTATATCGTTTCTCGTTTCCTTTTTTCCCGCTGTCCCGGGGTTCGTTTTCTCGTGGAAACAGGTTGATGGATGAATGGCCGGTTGTCTCCTCTGCGACTACGCCGTATTGGTTCGTTTAAAAAGTTTGCAAGCTCGCAAAGTTCTCGACAGGGTTCCCCGGTTTCGTCATCGAGCGACGCACGCTCGGCTCCGCGCGCTGTTTTTAACTACTCCTACCGATAACGCCGGAATTCGTCGGGGATTAAAAGCGAACAGGCGCAGCTTTATAATATTCCACGTCACGTTTATCTCCGGTGTCATCCACAGAAATTACATTTCAGCTTGCTCTTTAGCGTATCACGTCAGATTTTTCAAGCGACCCCGATACAACGTTTCTCTCTCCCTCTCTCTTCCCATTTCCTCCTGTATCTCCGCGGGTGCTTTGATAATCGACCGTGAAACTTGCGATCGACCACTTCCTTTCATGAAAAACCTCGGCCGCCTCGTTGTGTCTCTCTCTCACTCTCTCTCCGTGCTCCGATTCAATTGGATTCTATTCGGTGTCGCATCGCGGCACGCTTTGCCGCGTGTCGCTCGTTCAATCCGCGCTGGCTGCTTCGATTTCGCCGCTTTAGCATGGCCACTTGGCGATTTATTTAACTTTAAGAGGAGCCGAATGGCGAGAGCACGCAGCATGCTGGCCGGCGAATGGGCGCCGGAAGGGCGAAGGGTTGGAAGAGGCGGTGAGTTCGGAGGAGAGAAAGGACAGAGGATGGCAGGGTTTGTCGAGCGCGAAAAGGGAGAGAATAGGCGGATGCGCGAGCGTGCATACACGGACGGAAAGGCCGGTAGCAGGGCCCCTCTGCCAGGATCAGGGGCGTCGATGTATTGGGGGTACGTTTCAGGTTGATGCCACCGGCGCTGGACGCAATTTGAGAGCAATCGACTGAACGACACGCCGCAAATCAAACCCGTCCGTGGTAGCCGTGCGTTAGCTAGGCTCACCTCCGACCTCGCTGCATCCCCCGAACTACCCCCTTTCGCCCCTGTCTCCGCCGTGGCCCTCGCCTCCTACTCGTGCACCGATCTCTCTGTCACCTCTCCCTCTCTCTCCCGTTTACCCTCTTCACCGTCTCTGCGCCACCGTTCTACCCCCATTTTCGTTCCGCGGAGCCTCGACTGTCCTCTCGATTCGAGTTGACGCTTCTCCGAACGGTCGAGCGATTCGCGCGACAGCTGCTCCTGCCGATGCATCACCTCGCATCCGGCGCGCATTACACCGCTGTTACTGTTAATTGAATCGATCGTTTTCAGATTGCCGGTTGCTCTGCTGGCACCGTAAAATCGACGAAATCGCACGCTGCATGCATAAGCGAGAACCACCACGGGGCGGGCGTGAGCCGGTCGCCGCGTCGGGACGTCGGCAGACGCGCGCCGCGTCGGAAATTCGGTGTATCGTCCGTCGCGCCGGTTCGAGCAACCGGATAACGATTCGACTTAACGCGCGCCCGTTTTCAACCGTGTTACCTTCGCCGGGAAACGGCTGGTCCGAATCGGCAATCGACGAATCGTCCGTCACGGACGATCTAGCTTTCGACCGACGCGCGTTCGAGCGGAACGAAAACGGTTTTCCAGGCTCGCGAGGATCTCCATCGCGGTATCGGGGTAAGATGAAGCGTGTTTGTCGATTTAGTGGGTTAGTGGGTCCGCGCGAACTTTCCGTTCGAAATATGCTCGGCTATTAAAGAAGCAATTAGAAAGAAAGGACGACGGAAGGAGCTCTGGTGGAGCGCTCGAAACTCGGCGCAATTCCCGCGACACAGTTTGATCGCCGGTCGAACTTTGACTATTTGTACGACCTTATTCGAGGCTTCTGGTTCTTGGGATCGAAGTTTCCCGATGCCGCGCCACGTCACAAATGATTATGTTTTAGAAGACCGTGTACAATCCTCGCGAATTACTTCGTTGCTCGACCCACTTTCCAACGACCGGAGTCTAACCCGTTCCAAAATCGCACATCCGCCTTTCGCAGACGTTTTATCCGCGTCGTGGTCATTCGGATCGAGGAGTATTATCGATGGCGCGATAAATCTCGCGCGCCTGTTTCGCTTATTCCGAACCAAAATTTCGTTATATTCCCCGAAACCAATCGAGTCTTGTTACATAATTGGACGCGATGCGATCGATCCGATCTGGATCAGAGGAATAACCGAAACGTATACGCTTTAATCGTTTAATATCCGCCAATTAAAGATTCGCGTATCGCGGTCCGGCGGATATATGGAAAAAAGGGAGGAAAAAAAAAAAAAAAATTGTAAAACGCCAACAGCTCGGTCGAATTATCGTTATCGCCGAATCGAACCTTCTCCGAATCGTTGGAACCTTTAAATTACCGTAACCGATCCTGGCCGGATCATTTGGAATTCGCGCGAACGAGTGGCGAGATAATTCCTGCCATCGGGATTACTATTGGTCCGGTCGGGAACGGAGGGAACGAAAAATCTGGTTGTCGCGTATTATCCGAGCGCGTAAGAGGTGGCGCGCATCGATTGCGATTACCGCGCGAGGCCGCGTTGCTTGAACGGCCACGCATTATACGCGGCTGTGCGTCGTGTCGTTAATTAAAACGATCGGTCGCGGATCCGCGGTCATTCCGCGGTGCTCGAAATTGCGCGGAACACGTGGTCGAGTCCGGAGAGGAGAGAGAGCGAGAGAGGAGGGACAGGGCGGTGCGGCCTGGCGTGACGCGTTTTCCAGACAAACGGAAACACACCGAGGCGCGGAGTCGCGCCTGTTGGACCGATCGGTGATCTCTGTGAAACGCTTAATTCTCCGCTTTTCCCAACCGCGCGCGAAATGAATAGTTCAATGGCGCGGCACCACTCGTCTGACACTTGGTAACTGCGTCGTTCCCCCGGATTTGCATCGGCCCGTTCAAGCGTCACGCGATTGTTACTGTTAATCGATTCGATTGCTTTCGAATTGACAGTTCTCTTGACAGTGTCCTGCTGCTGATTTACCGGCGGATGTTTGCACACGGCCACGGACAAAAGAGATTTCGCCGTTCGGCCATCTGTTTTTTTCACCCTTTTCTCTATTCTCCTCCGATCACCGCCGATACCCATTCCTCGCACGCGTGTCCTTCTCTCTTCGGTTTTAATCGCCGCGTTTTCGCCCTCCGTCGTTGTTTCGTTTCGCGGCCAGGTTACCGATTCTTTCCTCTTTCCATCCGCCGCTTTCTTGATCCTCGACGGCATCGTCCTCGATTGCGAATCCGCTTTTCCTTTCGCGCATCCCTCGAATTCCGAGTCTTGCCTCGTCGCCGCGAATAACGCTTCTCTCCTCGTTTCTTTTCCTTCGTCCGCTCTCCTATTCATCCATCCCGGCAAGTTAATCGCGTTATACACCCGCTTCCCCTTCTGCGAGTCGATACATCGCGCCGGCAATAAAGCGAAATTGATAGCCGGCGGATCGATCCGCGAATTCACAAAGGAGCTTAAAGCGCAAGAAGAATAATACCGGCGATATCGGTACCGATCCTTGATAAGTCGAGTCGCTTTGATCACGAATTAAGGTCGACATCAATCATCGTTGGCGAATCGAGTCGGCGATTAATCTCTCGGTTTAACGCCCGCTCGTCTGGTAGCGCAGGAGTCAGAGACGCGGTAACGGGCCCATTCCTGAAATAAATCAATCCTGTCGTCGCCCTTTCCTCCGCCTTTCTTCTTCGCCTTTCTTCTCCAACCTCCAACGAAGAAAGCCACCGACGAAGACAACGACACGGCGGCGGTGGCTTTCGGCGGAATCGCTGGAACGACCAGAAATTTTCAAACATCCGCGTAATTTCCCGGACGTTTGCAGCTCCATTGTTTCGTCCTGGTCCCGTAACGGGGACGCGCGAACTCTTCATCGGGGGCAAGTGGCGAGGCAGCCAGGTCGGACGGAGAAATGGAGGCGGCACGGTAAAGAGGCTAATACGATTTTACGTGGGAAACGAGTGAAAATACCGGGCGAACGTACACACAAGGGCGCACTTAAGCGCGATAAAATGGGTCGCATGCGAAATAGGAAGAATCGAGAGGCTCCGGTGGCCAACTGCCGTTTCCCGCGTAGACGGCGTCGAGGCGTCGTTTGCGTTTTAAACGGCCAAGTGGTCGGCTCGGTCCTTGCGGGCTCGCAGAACCAACAGCGAGGTATCTCCGTTGAGATATCGAAGGCAAACAACACCTTCTATGACCGCGTAAAACGCCTAAATAGCTATCTAAGGATCTGCCTCTGACTCGAAATCCCGAGTCACGCTAAAACGTCGATATCGACGACGAAAGAAAACGCATTTCTCGCATAAGGTCTCGAAGCACTCGTAATTACCAAAAATTGCCGGGTTACATTCAGCCAAATCGAATTCGACGATCGGAGCAAAGCTAACGACGTTTCCCTTTGATTGCAGATGTTCTGAGATCGCATTGGTGGTAAAAGATGAAGGCCGTAATCGCGTGGTGTCTGCTCCTGTCCGTCGCCGGCGTGCTGTCCGTCGAGTGGAAACACAGCGCTATCTTGGACAATAACTTCTTGGTTCTTTGGACGCCTGGCGAGAGGGACGTTATGTTCGAGATCCAAGTGAAGACCCTCGGCTACGTGGGTCTCGGCTTCACCAGGGACGACGGCAACATCGGGGCTGACATGGTCATTGGATGGGTGGACAACAACGGACAGCTCCATCTCCAGGTAAGCGTCCTTAAGAGCTTCCACTTTCTTTCTTCGCCAATCCGAAATTGTCTCGGGCGAGGGAATGCGATCGGTTCGTAGGAAACATTCCGTCACGCGCAGCGGTCCTTTTCGTCGGATCGTTTTCGAGCAGGTCTCCTAGCGAAATTACGCTCGTTCCGCGAACGTTGACGCGGAATAATTTCGGCTAATTACTCTCAGGGCTACCGCGATGCCGTTGCGGCGAATGTTGCACGGATGATCCTCAGGAATACCGGGGCCTTGCGTTTCAGGGGGAACCTCGCATAATGATAGTCCTTTGCGAAGATAAGTAATGGGTTTCTCGTTTCGATCGGTGCATCGGATAGTTATCGATCTTACCAACCGAACCCAGCGGCCTGTCATTACCCGTGCTCGTCATTTTCTACGACACTCTGTCCTTTTATTTCTCCCCGCGCGATTACCTTGGACGATTTCCAGTCACCGTCCCGTGATGCATCGCCTCTATCGGCGACGATATTTTTCGGCACCGTGTCATCCACCGATGAAACGAATAATTCTTCCATGGCGCCGGCAACGGAATCCCGGAAGAAACGCAACGGGAACGCGCTCGATAAACCAGGCCGAACTAATCTTCCGCGTTAAAGAAGATGGCGGGGTGGTTTCTCGATTCCTGCTCGACGCGCGGAAGACTGTATCGCAGATGTAGACGATGTAGGTACTTACGCTGGGAATGGTGTACGCGCCGGAAAGCTAGGAGAAGCCTTCCATTCCGGTGGACGGCTGGAGCTCGATAAATTAACGGAGCGAACGTCGCGCTCGGTAGATAGGACGAGGAGACATTGCGTTGGTAAACGTTGTGAACCGGTTTAATTTCGCCAGAGGGGGCACAAAGCGGACGTGCATAGAATTTTCGGTTAGATAGAGAGAGGGAGAGAGAGCACGGTTTATTTTCGAGTACTGTTAAATTTAAAACATCGTTATCCCGCCGCATCTGTTGACGCAAACCCTCCTCGAGAACCGGACTCAAGGGGATTACGCCGTTATCCTCCCTTTCATCAGCGTTACGCGGCTGTTGTCACTTTACTCGGTTCTTCGTAACATTGGAGCCTAGAAGTAGAGAGAGAGAGAGAGAGAGAGAGTGGGAGAGATAGACGTCAAAGCGTCGTTCGTTTCCTTTTTTTCTCTTGTCCCGCGTGGCTTTTCCGCGCGACGCGAACGGACGAGCAACGTTACACGAGCAACCGCGCGGTCGCTTTGCGCGGGTCCACCCTCATCTGCTCATTTGCACATTTGTCGTCGAATATTTCTTTTATCAACGGCTCTCCTCGACCACGCCGCTTCTATCGCTCGCTGGCATCGTCGCTCTCAGGCCGGTTCACATGGAATTTCCGACGTATGACGAACCCGCCAAGTCGGCCGCATCGCGGCTGTCAACCGAGCTCGCTTCGCCGACAGGAGTTCCTACTTTTCTCCGATTACTCTACCTAATTAACGGCGGGAATGTTACCGTTTGCCGCGGAAACCGATTATAATCCCGGCATCGCGCGAGCTTGCAGACAGGATCCGCTCAGCGGTGGAAATAATAGAGCCCGTTTTCCATTACGTAAGTCGGAGGCGGTTCGATCGATAATCGGTAGAAGAAAGATTCCGCTTCCGATCATGGAGATACGGCGAAACTCGCGGTAACGAGGGTGAAACCTGCTCGAGAGGGAAAACAAGTCGCGGTTAGGCGAGGTTAATTAAAGACTCCTCGAAGCAATAGCGAGCGATAGAAGATATTCGCGAGCTCGCTCGCTCCGCCGTTTCATCGCGGCTGAACAACTGTGCCGTTGGTTATGATTAATGCACGTTCTTGTGCCGCCCATCGTTTAACGTTCATTACATAATCGACGCATTGCGGTTTAAGTCGGTTGCTTTGTAATCGATACTCGTTAACGTTCAATCGACGTGGTGGGATCGCGATGAAAAATGACGTCCCGTCCTGCCTGTTATTAAACCTCGATTACGAATGTCGACCGATCCCGTTAAGCTGCGACGACGACCCGGCGACCGATCGTTCTCGATCGACGGACGCGTGAACGAGCGACATCTCGGGATTCTTTTTCGCGCGCTTCGGATACGCGCGGGGTGGCTGGCTCGGCGTGGCGGAGGATGCAATATAGGAAAGCAATCTTCTCCGACGACTAGAGCGGGGTAACCGAGAGCAGTGGTGGGTCGGTGCTTAGGTACATATCTACGTAGGTAGTCAGGCTGCAGATCGCGTCCGTCTCGCGTGTCCGCAATTTTTCCGGTAGAATCGTTGGCTGCTCGTTCCATAATGCATGCCGTGCCGCGCAATGCTCTATGCGATGCAGCCGTCGCCGGACGTTCTCATACACGCTGCGCTGGGATGGAGGAAGGAAAGGGAAGGGCTCGCGAAGGGACACGGAGCGAGAAGAAGGGATCGAAAGGACGAGGAGCCGTAGAAAGGGGAAGAAGAGATCCGCAGCGGCCAATGGGAGCGGGAAGGTTTTTCGTTATGATCGTAATCTCAGAAGCAGAACAGCCGCGGGCAACGAGACCAGCCAGACGACCGAGAGCACCGGACCGCTAGCTACCGCTCCGTTTCTTGTCCTTATAGATGCCCCTTTGGCAACCCCTTCTCGTCCTCTCTTCTTCCCTCTGCCCCGTACTACCGGTCCGATTCCTTTATTCGCGTGGTTTAACTTTTCCCCTGTAAAGTCACGGGGTGTACCCACTCGGTCGCGAGGCAAACGAACAGGTTCGAAGCTCGTAACGTGGATGATCGCGAAAGGGATCCGGCTCCATCTCGCGCAGCTTTGTTATCGCGGCTGATAGCCGGATGAACGGATTCGATAAGAGTAACGCTCGACGAAACGAATCGAAGTTGATTAAAGATGTACGCTTCTTGATACATTTGCCGCTCCAGGCTCCGGCTTTTGTGTGTTCAACCACTTCCAACCGCCTATACCTTCGGCCGGGTGAATTCAATTTTCCTGGTCTAATTCTTTTATTCGCTTCGTTTAACCGCCCTTCTCCGTTCGACGCGTCGTTTCAAGGCGGATCCATGTCTATTTGAGGTCTTTCCAACCCGGAATACTTTCCGAACGAGCGGTCGCGACGACGCCGGCCTGCGCGCGACCGTTCACCTCTTCTGCCTGACAACCGAGCTTGATTCGTCATCGTTAAATGTTAGATAACGTCTTTGTCCCTCTTTCTCTCTCCCTTTTTGCTATATCGTTTCGACGGTTAATTAGAATTGCAAGAGATCTGGAATAAAGCGTTTAACGCGAAGCGATATAGAGGGCGACGGTGAAGAAAATAAACTGGAGCGCTGGAGAACGCCGCGGAGCACGGTGATTAATATTTACCGACTTTTGCATGGAAGTCGTACGAGGACCGCGAGAAAGAATGTTTCGAGAAAACGTCGCTGCAGTTGGCACGCGGGTAAATAATGCAGCGCGATAAATCGCGAGCCAATTCGAGCCCGTTTCGCGGTCGGTCCACGCTAGATTCGAAGAGAAGTATCACGAGGTTGGGGGTGGTAAACTCGGCTAATGCGCGATTATTTCGGTCAGTCGTCGGCAGCAGTTTCTCGCGGTACGAGCCTGCAGCGAAATGGTAATGAGATCTCGCTGGCTCGGTTAATTTCGGTATCTGTCCCAGTCCTGTCTCTCTCTCTTTCCCTTTCGCGTTCTCCTTGCTCTTCTCGCACGCATGCCGAGTCGAATGTAATCACGGTGTGAGACCGTGGATGCAGAAGGACAGGGGTGAGTACTCAGGGGGGCGATGGAAAAAACGAGAAACGACCGCGGCATTTCGCGCAGAATGAAATTCCTATTCCGCATTGTCGGCGGTTTGCCACTGCAGTCGGCTAAAGTGGCTGAAAAAGGTCGGCGGAATGGGATGAAAATGCTGCTGCAAGGCGAGCCTCTGTAGTACAGGTCGATGCATATTTCGACGTCGTCGTCGTCGTTCTTTCCGTTCCACGTCGGCCGGAACGCGAGCTCGCGAAATCCATTAACGAGCCTTTCGGACGATTGCCGAGCAAATAGTCGTTTCCTAATTCGACGCGGAAATTTTTTAATCCGCCCGAACGACCGAGTGGCTCGAGGAGGGTAGCCGTGGAAGGGCAGGAGGAACGGGTGGACGGCGTCGGACGTTTTGGACGCCAACCAACGGCTCGAAACCGAGCCACCCTCGCGTTCTTACATGCAAAATCTATTCGGATCTAGTAGCATCGGAATTTAGATTGGAGTTTAGCCGGGCCATATGCGGACGGGGGCCAGCGGTATGCATGAAACGGACCGCTGTTTTTCGCAGGATATGCGGAATAACTTTCGTCTAAGATCCCTGATAGTGGCTTTCGCTATTGGAATACGAAGCAGGCCATTCTCGTTCCGATGAATTTTCGTTTCGGGGTTATAATCGAAAGACGGGATAACAACTCGCTCGTTTCCGCGATACGTCTCGAAATTTGTCGTGCAGCTTCGTTACGCTCGGTCGGCAGAGCGGAAGGATTCCGTGAAATTTCAAGCGATCCAAGACGTTGTTTTGGTCTGGCGTTACTCGATCGGTGTTACTCGGCGATCGGGAGTAAAAACCATTGCTCGTAGGTTAATCGTAGACTCGCGATCAACGGAAACGAACAACACCCGGCGGTGTATGAAAAGGATCGCGCTGGATGAAAGAGGATCACGGAGCGGTCACAGCCGCGCCCGACTGCAAACGTCGATGTACAGCGGTACACAGGGAAAACCCTCTCTCTTTTTTTTTTCGGCGGTCGCCGTGGAAGGAGAGGCCCGAAAGAATTTGCGGATATTTGCGAACGCGTGTCCACATTGAATTCTATTCGCTGTTTGCAAACACGGTCCGCGCGCGACGGCTTTATTGTGCACGGTGCACAACGCTAGGGTCGCCGCGTCGCCCAGCTCGTACGTGCATTCCTACTGTTTGGTGAATAAATGATATGTTTAGTAATAGCACGTCGCGGCGCGCTACTCGCGGCGTACACGAGCTGCAGCGAGGAGGGAGCTCTCGGGCAAACAGTCGGCCGGCTGAATAAATCGCGAAGGGACGTCGAAATCCGCAAGACCCGCCGCGTTATACCTCCCCGGGAATAACTTTTATGGAATGAGTAACTCGTCAGGCGAAATAACTATCGGTTGGATCCGAATTGAGCTCCTCCTCGGTTCGTTCGGTCGTTCGATCGCGGTTCCTCGTTATTTCCTCCTCGAGACGACGAGGATTTTGTCCTGACCCGGTTCCGCGCCGGTCCCACGACGAGGAGCGACCTCTGTCGTTTCAGAAAAAGAAGAGAATCGCGTGAAATTACCGGCTCGCGTCGCCGTAAAATCGCGCGCGGAGCTCCGAGACTGCGACGCGCGTGGACGCGGTTTGTCGGAAGAGAAACGGAAAAAGGAGGTCGGGAAGGAAGAGCAGGGGAGAGATGATAAAAATGGCGAAGCTCGCGAGAGTGCTTAGCGGAACGGCGTACAGCGTTCTCGCGTAAAAATGCTAGCGATGCATTTGCATGCGCGCGGGCGGAGCGGATTCGTGTGCGGCGCGTAGCCACGTCGGAGAAAAGTGGCGAAGAGGTTGGTATGCGAGGGGGTCGGCAGAAGGGGGGGCTGGCTGGTGGCGTAGCCGCGCGGAGGCTATTCCCGAGGTACTTGCAGCATGGGATCCCCCAATGCGATTTTACCCACCGTAAATAGGATTCAGCGTAAATGCAGTTACGTCTATATACGCGCGTGCACACAGGTGCGCGCGTATACAGGTACACGCAGCTTACCGTAAATGATGTCGCGGCACTGTTTAAAAGTCTCTTCGTCTGGCCACGGCGTCGAAACCTAGCCAGCGGCGGAACGGGGCCGGTTCGTTTCGGTAACGCGGGGTCGCAGCGGAAATCTCCGCTGCCAGGGTATACGGGGGTGCTATCGCGGTAAATGGAGATCGTCTTTTTGATCTCGGCCGGTGAATAAATGCTTTGTTTCTAACTACGGCTCGTTAGTGGGTCAGAATGGCGGTGGCGTTCCCAGGGCTCTCTCGGTTAGCGCGATGGGAGTGGAACCACGGGGTTAAACGTTGCCGCGTTTAACTCGGCCCTGGATTTTCGCGAGATGCCGAGCTCCCTCGAGGTTCCTTCGACTCCTCGGGATTTTCCGAGCGTAACTATGGAGAATCTTCGGATCGACGGCGTTTCCCGACAGAAGAGGCCGTACCGGGGTTGAGGGGCGGCTTGGCGAAAATTTCCCGAGTGTTTACTCTGTTCCGCCGTCTCGCTGTGCGCTCGTGGTCTCTCTCTCTCTCTCTCTCCCTCTCTCTCTCTCGGTGCATTTTATTCGGGTCGCCAGGATTGACGCGGACACGAACTGTAACGAAACAATCGATACGATCCGACCGAGTGTACGGCATTTAATATCGTTACTTGGATTGCTGGACGTGTGCAGTCGCTGCGGGAAAATAAAGCGGTCGAACGAAAGATCGAGCTCACCTGTGCGCATCCTTTCGCGATCGATTTAGCGCGGGGATGGCGTTAATGTCGAACGATGAAAATAATTGATAAGATCACAGTCGGATATTAGTTTAATTCCAGCGAGTTCGAGCTCGATCGGGAAGAGCGGGGCAATTTTTTTCTCCCCTCCTCTTTTCGCTGTACCTTTCATCCTTTTACGTCTCTTCGCTTTTTATCGGGCCAGAGAGCTATCGCGAAACGAGGACGCGCGAGTGCAACGGTCGATCGCTTTTTGGCGATAAACGTTTCGGTTAGTCAATTCCATTATTGACTCCGCGCCGGTACTTATCGGATCAGAATAGAAGCCGTGTTATAGCATTCGAAATGAACTCCGCGCTGCCTCTGGTTCGGCAGTCCGGCGAAAAGGGAACGGTGTAAGAGGTTTTCCGTCGTATACGAACCGGCTCGCTTTGCGAGGATTCCTTCTTCGAGCCATCTTCCTCGTCTTCGTCTTCGTCGTTCACGCCGAGCCGCGAAATCAAAATTCCCCCTCCGATGGACTATTTAGAATTCCATCTGTAGGGAAAAGAGTATCCCGTCCTAGAGTCTCGAGCCGAACCGAACCAAACCTTTCGGATAGAGCAAAATCGAATACCGCAAATCGTACTAGCTACGTAGCCGCTTCGATATCTCGGCTCGTGTGAATTATATTAGACGTTCGCAAACTTTCGGCGCGAGTAGAACGGAGATTCCGCGACGGGGAAGGAAAGTCGCTTCGGGGTACATCGGCTTTAGCGACTCATTCGTTGTCCGCTAAAACGCATCGGGGGATGCTATCGATTTTGCGATTTCGGTTTGCAGGAAAAGTAACGCGCCACGTACCTGATATTTTTCCACGTTAGAACGCGAAACGTTTTATCCCGTGTTTCTGGAATCCCCGATTAACCCGCGGGCAAAGAGGAACCGGGGATATCGTCGAATAAATATTCGTCGAACGGCCGAATCCGTCGATTTCGTGACTTTGCCGCCGCGTCACGGGGAATCGGGAAAAGCCGAAAACGGTGGAAACGTTGGGGAAGAAATTAATTTCCGCTGTAAATCGCGTTATAACGACCGCGGTAATTACGTTGCTGGCACTTTAGGTGTCCGCCAAGGAACCACGTAATTGCATTCGGAGTGGGTTTTGTAGTCTGTTGCGAAATGTATGCCTGAAAGGACTCGGGTGGAAGAGTCTCTCCTCTGTACGAATAGCTTCAAAAGATTTCTCGGCTCGAAGCCATGCCTCGCATGCCGATTCGTCTCTCTCTCTCTCTCTTTCTCACTCTCTCTCTGGCCGTCTTTGCAGCAGTTCGGCGCCCCGGGCTGCGTCTAGACTCTCGAGACGAGATTACTCAGACCCAAATCCTTCCGAGAAGGACCATTTAAATCTTAAAATTCAAACGAGTCCTCCCGAACTGTTCTAATGGCGCTAATACGATTGTCCTTACGATTCGTCGGCCAAAGCGATCCAATCGACCCTTCCCGCTTCTCCCATTAACCCCCGTCGTTCCTTGTAATCGACTTATTCGCCATATGTGGCGTGCGTATGCAGGAAATCTGTCGTCGAATTCTCTCTCTTTCTCTCGAAGAATTTTCGAAATTCTCGCGAGGCACGAAAGGAACCTCGTAGCTTCGTTTACACTCACCAACTCCGGCAAGCTACCGCCTGCACCTCGATTGGCTAGTGGAGACTACTTCGCTTACCTTAAGCCGTGCGTTTGGAGTGCTCGCACAGCGAGGTAAGCACGTTTTGAAGCTTCTTCGCGTAAAAAAAAAAAAAAAGAAGGGAAAGAGAAGAAAAAAAAGTTAAGCACGAGATACGGTCTCCGAGTTCCCCTGAAAAGCTCCGTACACACGGGTGAAAGGATCTCGAGGCAGGGAGAGGATCTCCCCTGTGCCGCTAGAGCACGTCTCGGTCGCTCATTATGCAGACCGTGGCTCGCGTTCCCCGCAATTCCACGGAACAAATATCGTTTCGCGGCAACGGGACGCAGCGGCGCGTGTTCCGCTCTCCCGCGGGCTCATTAAAAGTCCGTCGAAGGTGTGGCGGCCGTGAAATCGTGTCGCGACGTGGCCGGCACGTGCACCCACGCGTTCCGTTCGGCCCCCGACCTCTGGCTCCGTCTTTTCCGTGTCATCGGTATCGGCCGCCGAAACCAGACTTCGCTTTAACGTCGTCATGAAACTCGCGGCGCGACGCTGCTAACACCTGCGGCTGACAGCGACCGCGGCGGGACACGTAAAAATCGTGCCACCCAATTCGCGTCGGTGGCCGGTAGGCAATCTTCTCGCGACGAAAAAGAGAGAAAGAGACGCGGAATAAAAAAGCGGAAAGAAATGAAGCGATGGAAGACACCGCAGGGTGGGTTGATGGATCGCGTCTCGTTTCGCGAATATAGATCGGTCGTTGGTCGTCCTCGCGAGAGGGAGTCCGAGCGAACGAGCTACTCGCTCGACAGGGACCACGATGGGCTGGCCGATACTGTCAAAAGTGTGGTAGGCTGGGCGTGAACCGTGTTGGTATTGCTGCAGCACCGATTATCTTTCGATTTAACCGACGCGGCGTGTCACGTGATTAATAGCTTTTAACGAGGGTTTTCTCCGGCAGAGGTTGCGTCGGCGAAATTGCATCGGCTCGGTAATTTTTACTCGTCGCAATACGGGTAAGTTGGTAACACGGATGGGACAGATGTCATTAAATTATCGTTAATTTGATGGAACCCTGTCGGCCGTTACACGGACGACGAGAGATGCTCGTGCGGCGCGAATTATCGGGACGCTAAAATCCGTTGTCATTACTGTCGTTTAATTATTAAATTATGCGGTGGCCGCGGGATAAATGATCTAACGGTGGGTAACAGCGGGGACGGGCAGGGCGAACAATGTTATCGCTCTTTCGTGAATTCCGGTAAACGAGCATTCGGCAATTATTGTCTTGCGAATTTCTAGTTTGACGTTTCGTTTGACATCGTTTTCATCGGATCATCGTCCCCCCTCCCGTGATAAATAATTAATAAACGCTTTTACCGATCGTTGTCTGCGCGGTTTCGCCTCTCGCCGCGTTGGTTGTCGCGTCGGATAAACGAAGCGAAGACGATGTCATCGGTGTCCGAACGCCGGTGCTCGAGGAAGCTCTCGGACATATCGTGCGGCGGGCAGCATTGTTGCTCTTCCCGTTGTCGCTGAAACGCCAGTGTTAATTCCAGTCAATTATCATATTTCGTAAAACTGTCGCGTTACCGAGAGCGGATCCCCCGCGTACACTGCATAAAATACCGATTTACAGCGCGTAGGTTGCGTTCGTTAGGGGCGGGATTAATGCAGCGCATGCAAGTCGCATGATCGCCGCTGTCACGAATCGCATACGTCTCGTAAATACGTCACTCCGTTATCGTCGGCTGATATGACTCCGACAACTGATTCGATACGTATGCAAATTCGTGGACACGTGGACGCTTAGTTATTGAGCCGTGAAATACGATTCGTCGATAAATAACGATAACTTGGGACGGCCGATCATGCCGAAATTACGTGGCCCCGGTCACAGTCGAGCGAAGGTGAAACAATGATTGCCCTCACCGCGTTCCCGCCGAGCCTGAAATTCAATGTTGCCTGGCCGCGCGATAAGACTTTCCAGCTTGCAAGTTTATCGAGTCGAGCGATCGTTTAGACCGACAGCGCTGGGATTTCCGAATTTCCGTGCTTCGATCGCTGCACGTTTTATCCCAAACGCGAAGAAGAAATGAAACTTTTCGATTAGAGAATCCGAGCGAATTCGACCCGCGCGGAACGTCGCGAATGTTAGACCGGACGTCGCCAACGTTCATTGCACCCGAGAAATTTAATCGCCGAGACGTCGCGACGAGAACGTGACTGTCCCGGGATTTTTGACGGACCGCGTCACTAGGAATTCCGACGAATAAGCGGCGGACGATAACGGCTGGAAACCCGATAGGCGAATTTCGCGAGCGAGACGAGCGTGTGTCTCGGAGACGTTTCGAGGGCAGTGGTTGGGCGAATCGCGACGCGGCTATTCTCCTGCTAGGGAGAAGCGTCCGTGAATGCGCGGTCCGTTTCATTTCTCCGGTATCGTGGTTCAACGTTACCTAATTAGTAGAAATTAGACGTCGTTGAATTAAGTTTGGGCCGGGAGAAACGGGGATTTGGCGGGACGCGGCTGCCGTACAAGGGGAAGTTGGCATGGGTCTGCTAAATTGGGTTCAACTTCTATCGGGTTCCTCCGGCCGGACGGCCGGGATTCATCGATTGTATCGTGGCTAAGCCAATTACTGATACGGGCTTTTGTCTTTTATCCCTGTCCGCGCGATGTATCTTCCTAATGGCCGATTCTTTAGGCAAAGTCCGTGTACCGGGAACTTTTCATTTTTAATTCCACCGGCAGCGCCGGCCGGAACATCGCGCCAAGTAAAACCGAAATAAAACACGCCGTGACAAATCTAACGCAAACTACGGACTTATTGCCGTTCCCCCGACCCTCGATTTCTCTGGCGCAATTATGAACTCGCACCGTAAGAGGATTTACCGAGTCATCCTCCGCGTTCGTTCGCGGCAAATAATTGCATTTTTAACCACGCCTCTCGTACACACGCGCCGCAAATCCCGTCGCTCTTAATCCTCGCGCTTGCGAATTTCACCTCGAGACGTTCCGGCCACTTGGCTCACTCGCGCGAGTATACGTACGCTTCTTCGAGATAGCCGGACGAGAAAGAGGAGACGTGGTTGTCGGAGCGTTCGAGTGGATATCGCGAGCGTGAGAACGGTTCAAACGAGCATCTCGTCGCGAGCCGCTTTAAATACCGGCGGTCGTCGGACGATCCGTGCTTTCAGCGGGGTACCGAGAGGGTTCGAGACGATTTTCTCGCGGCGCGGTCCGGCCGGTTACGCTTGGAAAGTCGATCTTGCGCGATCCGGCGGGATACGCGGCGTTTTAAAACGTCTGGCAAAACAAGGACCGAGCAAACAGCCTGCCGTCGAAGTTTACTCAGACTCCGGGGAGCAGCCGGGATTCCACGAAAGGGATTAACGAGAAGGAGGGACAGTCAGCTGGCTAAACGTTGCTCCATAGCCGGGCCGAACTACGCGAGTAGGTAGTAAAACGCTCGTCAGCCGTTTCGCGCGATTAATCTACTTTTTTGTCGTTCGCCTCGTCTGGCTGGTCGGACGGACCCGTAAAACCGTGCCTCGAATCCGTAAAGAGCCGTAAAGAATTCCTCGGGACGAGCGGGGAGCGAGGCGCGCGGGGCCCGGTCGGAATTTACTTTTCCGTCGCGAAAGATAAACCCGTCGCGTCCGATGTACTTTTCTCGGGGACGAGAATCGAATAACGCGCGCGCCCTGGAAGAAATCCTTGATAATTATATTTCCGTCGGTTGGCGCGCGCTTTATCCGTGGAAACGGGGTGAAAAAAGGAGCCGCGAGTAGCCGCGAACGGGACGAGGCAGATATTACCGGGAAGGCGGTACGTTCTAGCCAGAGTCCAGAACCGGCTAAGCGGTGGCCCCCACGGTGCCCGCAGCTCTGCGCTCGTTCGTCCTTCCATATCTCCGGTTGTACCGAGCGCTAGTGTAAAGTCGACTTTGCCGAGTCAGCTTTACCGTGTAGTTTTACCTCGTCCTCGTCCCTTGTCGGCTTCGCGCAGCAACCCTTTTCTCTCATCCGCCCTCTCGACCCGCTCGCTCTCTCGCCCGCGCGCGCGAGCCTAGCATTGTATCGAAATTCCCGAGAGCCTTTCCTGCTCCGGGACGAAACAAAAATGCTGCACGGTCGGTCCTCTACAAAGACCGCTGCTAGTCTAGGCGAGCTCGAGCTTCTTTCTCCCACGGGAGAGAAACGGCTGAATCGGTGGCGCGCGTCCCCCGTCCCCTCTTTACGCGACGCTCCCAACTTACGTCGCAGCGATACGCCGTATTGACTACTTTATCGCGGATTACGGGCCCGCGCCTTTTGTCCGGTAATCCTTTCCAAATGGACCCGGAAATTGCGATACCGGCAATTCCGCGCAGAGCTCGCGGTTGAAAGGACACGTGCTCCGAGCATCGAGCATCGAGCGAGTACCGCTGCCGCAGGGACCCGTCCGAAGAGCCGGAAGTTAAGATTTGGATCCGAGAGAGACACTCGCGCGCTCCGGAAACGCGCGGAACGAATTTTTACCGGAGCGAGAAATACGAAAGGGTAGAACTAGGAAGCCGCTGCCACGGGTGGGGCGAGGGCCGAGGAAGTTTTGTTACGAGAGTCACGCACGCGCCATTATATCACTCGGCCGGTTATTTTTTCGTGACCGGTGCCCGGAACTCGGAGGATAACGCGCGGAGAACGCGACCGGTCCCATCAAGATTTCACGAACCGGCTACTTTCTTGCTACCACGCTGCGCGGAGCGTGCGTGACACGTTTTTACGCGAGCTGCGCCGCGGCGATCCGGTCCGCGATGAGATTCCTCGTTTCGCGAGATACGCGTCTGCAGCGCATCAACCAGGAGACGAAGGACGAGGTCGAGATAGGTGTGTGTAGGTTAACCGAAATCTTCTTCCCGGGCTTGCTCGTTTACCCTTCCCTCCTTCCCCCTTCGCCCTCGGCTCACTCCCGCTCGGCTCCCTTAATCGACGAGGATTTCGCTCGGCGCGAGGCGTGTCGCCGTATTTTTCAACGCGGCAGCTGCGAGCATTGTCGCGATCGCGCTTAACGAGCTCCCGTTTTCTTCCTCGCTCGACCGCTGCCGTTACCCTCTTAGGCCGCGGCGAGAAATATTAATTTCGCGGGTGAAAAAGGAAAAAGGAAAAGAGGATAACGAAGGACCGACAGTTCGATTCGACTGACGGAGTGGAGTGACAGCGCAACATCTGTTTCTCGAAGACGTACTCGAGTCGGACCGTGAATAAAGCGAAATCGTCGGAGTACGCGTTTCATCTTCCCCGAAGAAGACTCGTTATCCGTTCTGCTTTTTTTCGCCTTTTTCGTCTCGTCGCCTCCGTGGCGATCTCGCAAAGCGCGCGTTCGTCTCGAGGCACGACTTAATGCTTCTGTTGCGGCCGGGACGAAAACGCGGGAATCGTCGAGGAACGTTTAGGTTGTAAAAAGACAAGAAACGGTAGGCGATATGGCGGAAGAGGGATGGTGGATCGATGATCGGTCGGCTGTTACACCGGTCCGATCCCGCAGCGCGACCACCTCGGTTCTCCTCGATATCCGTTGGAACGCGGTGCACCTGTTCGCTCTCGGCCCCTATCCTCTTCTCCGCGCGTTCCCAGCCGCGTCGCCGAGGAGATTCGAGCATAGGGAACGTGGAGGAACCGGGATTGTGCGGGCGCAACGGGAAGAAGACGAGCCGGGAAAATAAGGCCGACTCCTCTGCGCGTTCGATACAGAGGGAAGATTCATCGGGTATTTCAGTCCCTCTGATCACCGATCCTCTCATTTCCCAGCTTCGTTTCATCTTATAAGGAGAACCGTCCGCGTGTCTCGCGGAGCCAGCTGTTGCCGCGCTCGGGAACCACTCCTCGAGCTTTCTCTCTGATCTCTCGAGCGCGCGCGTCCTCCTCTTTGCCTGTTTTTCTCATCCTGCCCGGCCGTGGTCGGTTAGCCGCGGTGGGTTTAGCCGTCGTGGTCCGCCGGCGACGCAGTGTGCGTGAATGTGTATCAGGAATGATGCATGGAGGCCGAAGGACAGAGGAAGGTGGAACACAGAAGGGAAAAGGAAGATTACGAGAGTAGGAGATGACGGCGAAGTGGAAGGAGGCCGGGAGAAGAAGGTGGAGGCCCGAGATGCATGAACGAAGACAGTCAGGGAGGGAAGGGGAGGAACTAGTTATGGTAATGAGGAGATGCAATGATAGCTTCGCGTCCGCTCCAGCTTTGCTCTGCCCCGCTTGACTCTCTCTCCCTTTGCCTCCTTCGCTCTGCTCGTATGGCAATGATCTTCGAGACCGCTTACACCTTTTATGCCTTATTGTCCGAGATGGCTGTTATCCGTGCGAGGCCGCAATCTGTGGCATCGCGACCGCGTCCTCCGCGTCTACGTGCACATGCAGCCGTGTACGTGCACGTTGGTCCGCCGGTGTCTGCGTGCTGCCCGTCCCTCGTCTCTGCCGGTGCACCCTGGTATAATGGGATGGGCTGCTCACTTTAAACATGGTAAATAACTCGCAGTGGCGCCGCATTATCTGGAACGCGGCCGAGCGTCATTTCGAGATGCGCAACCGAGATGGAAGTTTTTCGGGGCCGTGGCTCGTTTCCACGCGTACATACGCCGCGTACGCGATGGCCTCGCGGACCGATCGACAACTGTGGGTCCGCGTGTACGTGCCTCGAGGAGGCGAGCAGCGGGTAGAACAGAGGATACAGCAGCGAGGGACGTCGCGGAGGGAAAAAGAAAAGTCGTTTATCGTATTGATGCCGCGCGAATCGCGGGAGGAATCGTGAATAATTGAGTCGACAGTGGCCGGAGAAGGCCGGGAGGAGAAGGCGGAGATTAATTCGAACCGGCGAGGAATTAAAGGCGTATCGAGTTTCCGTTGAAAGGAACAAACTGGTTGCCGCGACGTAGTCACGATCGGCGTGTTAGCGTTCGGTAGGAGGTGGGAGATTCCCGGGGACTCTGGCTGCCTAACGGGCCGAGATAGCATCTCGAGAATCTTGGAATTCCTCGGTGCTCGGCAGCGAGAACGAATTATCCGTAAATTCGACAAATTATCGGTGGGTATCGTTCACACGCAACAGTATCGCGTGGAACGTGGAAGGTCGGTGGATACTCGCGTCTTGTTAGAGATTATCGGGCAGCGGTGGAAGCCACGAGTCGCTGGCTTTCCTCGGACGCCGGATAAATTCCAGCTATTCGGCTACTTAACTCGTATTACGGCTAATTGGTAGAACGGTGGCTGCGTTCGTTTAATGGCTCACTCTTAACGATGCTTCCATTTCGAGCGCGGCCCGGTGATGCCGGCCGCTTCGGCTCGCGGCGTTACGTTGTCACGCCTCGGAGCCAATTAGTCCACGTTACAGAAGCAATAATCGTCGATAGATTAATTATCCTTCCACGGTTCCCCGACGATTCACGAAAATTCAGACGTTCCTTGTAATCGAGGAGACGTTCTTTCCGCCGTTCATCGTACCGTCGCGTCCGCTCGCAAAGAGAAAGATTATTCGAGAATTACTCCTCCATCTACCCATCCTCTTCGAGAGATCTCCGAACCACGCTCCGACGCGTGAATCAACCAAATTCGAAAGGCCGTGCCGAGTGCGTTATCGCGAGCGAATCCTCGGGTTCGCAATAAGCTTTCGACGAACAGTTGGATTTGATAACCGCGGTTTTCGTGGGAAAAAGAGCAGGGTTTCCCGTGCGCGCTGCCCTTGTCATCCGATTATGACGGGAAGAGCTTACGCCATTACCAGGCTGACAAGCAAACGCTGGTCGGTTACTTTTTGTCGTTCGACTCGGCCGGATAAATGTATCGCGTTCACGTCGCGGGGAACGTAGCCGGCACCTGGCATTCGACTGGTCTCTCCGTCGGGACAAACCTTTTGCCGACCGGGGACATCCTGCGTGCAGTAATGAGCCGCAATAAGATGGTCGGGAGAAAAACGCGGCTGGCCCTTGCGCGTTTCTTTTCTAGCTGCCACCCTCTTCACCGTCGTCTCTGTTTCTTCGCCGTCGACGTCGCCGGCAGAGAGAGACGTCGAACCGTGACGTGGGAGGAAACGCGGCGCGATGTATAACCTTATCCATCCACCGGCTCGCCCCTTTGCCTCCTCTACCCTATTCATTTCTGGCCCCCGACGCTTTATTTCTGTCCCGGCGAGATAGCCGTGTTTTTCTTTCCTTCGTCGCTGACACGCCGCTCCGGCTGACGCCGCAGTTACCCGCCGATTGGCCGACGCGAGGCGGACAATTGGCCGCGAGTTTGCTCGCTGCGGCGACTTTCCTCCGAGCATTCTGTCCTTCTCGCTCTCTCTCTTTCTCCGTCTCCGACGGAAAACCCTCTTTTTCCGGAGCTATGTATGCTCGATCAAAGAGACCATTCGAGGTCTATTCCTGCGTGGTCGGGCAGGAAGCAATTACTCTGGAATGTTACGAACTGGCGATACCCTTCCGATTTCGCGGGAACACCGCGGTGCCATAAAAAGAGGCGCACTCGTCTCGGGAGTCCCGTGGAATCGGGCCAGGAGCCATCTTCCACCGAACTCCGATAAATCCTGCTTTCCCGAGAGCTTTATATTTTACGATGAAACCAATTTACACCTGGCTTATCGATTCGTTTACAATCGAGCCAGCGTCTCTCTCTCTCTCTCTCTCTCTCTTGTTGGTTGGTTGGTGGTTTGCTGCGGCGAGAAAATTTCCTCGGATCCCGACGTTGTATTTCGACGCCAAAACAACAGGCTAGGAACGATACGCAAGGAGCGAACCGATTAATTCGGCCGGAGCTGTACGTTCGGCGAGCGTTCGTTACGTTCGAACGAGATTCCAGCCGAGAAGTTGGCATTCTCTCTCTCTCCCTCTCTTCTAGCAGGCGAGCGCGAAGCAATTGGTACGAGCCACGGAGGGCGAGAGGATGGAGGAACGGTATTTCCCTGGAGATGGATGAAAAAAGAGGTAGAGACGGGAAGTGGGACGGATAAATGGAGGACATTCGTCCCAGTTCTCGGTCCGGGGAGTACATGACTTATCAGACAGCCCGCCACCGTTTCTCTCTCTTGATTGTTCGACGAGGAATCAAGGAAACGTTGGTCTACCCGTCGCACTCTATCTCTCTCTCTCTCTCTCTTTCTTTCGATCCGGCAGCTTCTACGAATCCGTATTCGACTTTCTCGGAACTCGTTCTTCGCCCGTTCCCGTCCCCTGAAAATTGCACGGGGTATCATCCGGGAACACGATCGAAACTGCGCGACAGCCACGAGTCGCCCGGCCCGAGAGGAACTTCGGCCCGGCACGTTTCTCGCGAACACGATACTCTCGTTCCACTCTTGTTCCACTCTCGTTCCGCGATTCTTGCCCCGCAGCTGTCCGACCTTTTTCCCCGATCGTGTCCGTGAATCGTCTCACCGCAACTTTTTGTATCGCGTTTCAAGCTCACGCGCAAAGAGAATCCCTGTCATCGGCGTTTCCCAGGGCGAGCCTTAACCGCGAAGGATACCGACGTCGGCGGCCGATAAACCCGCGGCGCGGAGAGAGAAGGCACTCGCCGCCGCCGCGGCGTCGACCTTCCACAGAATTTCGCCGCACCGCCGGTTCCGCGCGGACACGCGCGAGCGTCGCATAGCGTGTCGGGGCCCGGGCAAAGCGCGAATCGCGAAGGAACAATCGAGCTGCGGGCAGTCGGTCGATCGAGAGGATCCGGTATATCGATGGCGAATAATCGAGGCGTGTACTGCACGGAATCCGGGCGAAGGTTTACGGGAGAATTTCGGTGGCTTTATCACGGTAATCTGACAAAGGAGCCGGAAGATTTTCGGCTGCTTGACATTCCTCGCATTGGGCGAAGCCTGTGCGTTCGCCGAAGCGTTGATCGCTGCTTACCGGGCTGCCATTCGGCTTCCTACGTGAATGCCACGCGTTCACCGGTGCATATGCGTGCATGCGCCAAAGGTTACGCAAGTGGATTAGTCCCGCGTTGTGCGGCGTTCTTGGTTCGACCGATGGTGCACCGAATCCTCCGCGCCTATTCCGGTGCCCTCGGTCTCCATAAAACTCGCCGAATTTTCCTACTCTTCTACCCTGCTCGAGACGAGATCCCAGGACGTTAACGATAACTCGCGCAAAGACCAGAAGCCGTAGTCGTAATCGCTCGGTTGATTAATTCCGGGTAGAACCGAAGAGAAGTCGGGCAAAGGGTGGGAAAAACGGGATCTTGCCTCGGTCATACCGCGAATCATCCCTGCGGGGTTATAGGGGGTTGGAAATAAATTTGTGCCGCGAAAGATGTCAATTCGGATGCGCGCTGTATCGCTCGTTAGAACGCTTTACGACCGGCGTCGGAACGTTTGCGGCGTTGCACGCCGCGGCGCCGCCTGGCTCGATGGTTAGCTACGATCAGCCGGAACGGAACCCGGCGTGTATCGGCGATAGCTAGAATTGCGGAATATTCTGCGGCCTGGCAAATCGTTTTTCAATAATTGCTCGCCACCGCGTACCGCAAGTACTCGGGCCATCGCGAAGGCGATAGAGGGAAAAACGCGGCCGGGTCCGACGCCGGCCCCTGGCTTTCTCGAAATTTCCGACCTCCGCCGGTTGGACGTCGGAATGTCTAATTGCCGAGCAAAACCGCCTTTAACTCCCTCGTAACTCGCGCTGGGCTAGTCGATCGTTCGTTAAACGTCTATTTTAATGAAACGTTGCGACGTTTCCGCTCCTATACCCGACCCAAATCCAGCCGGGTAAATCGATTCGGATACTTTGGTTATCCTTCAAAGGACGGCAAAAGTACGCGATTGATTCAACCAATGTTGCTTTCTAGTTAGACGTTTTCGACGTGAGCTTTCGGTTCTTGGACGAACGCAGCGATCGATCCGACACGACTTAACTCGCACGAATCCTTTCCAATCCGCAGTTCCGATCTATCTTCCGTCGATTCGGCTGCCAAGTCCGAGTGTACCAGTTCGGGACTTGTCGAGCGATTAAATCGGAAACTAAACCTCGATCGAAGGATCGGTGCGAGTTTTACCTCGCTTTAAGAATCGTCATCGACGCGGCCGTTCCTGCGCGTCGAATCGACCCCTTTAACCTCGAGCGAGCGAGCTTTGTAAAGGATTCATGGGGTCGGAGTGTCGGTGACATCTTATTACACGGAAACCCCTGGAGTTTCGGGGGCAACGCGGCAACGAGGGCAGTTCATACGCGCCCCGTGGGAATCGAACGAGCTCGGTTAAGGGCATCGGGTTTCATGAAAACGATAGAAACGCGAGCGCGTGTACCCGGTCGTTGCCTCCTTGCTCCCCAGAGAGGCGCGCGAATTTGTCATATTCGACGATCGGTAATCGTTGGTCGTTCCACCGGCGGCTCGGCATTTTCCACGGAAAAAAAAAAAAGAATTTCCACGTCGATCTCCATTTGTCCGCGGAGCCGCGGCTCGTTGATCTCGCGCGTCGCGATAAGCGGGAAGAGCCGGGAAACGACGACGTCGCGGCCGGAGAAAGCGCAGTCGCGCGTGATTTGTCTAGACTATCTCCCCTTTTTCATCCGGCCGCTTTGTTTCGGGGATGGTCGGAATTTCTGGCCAGTCGTTCGCACACCGACGCCGTCGTTCTCGCGAGCAACTCCCCGGGGAACGAGGGCGTCTTGCCGCGAGTTTTTCCACTCAGGCGATATTTATCCCCGCGGCATCTTTCAACGGGAACCAACCACTCCGATCTGCTCCAGTTTCCGCGATATTCGTAACCTTGCCCCTCGACGGCGCGCGTCCGTCGACCGTCGGCGAGGAAAAGGGTGGCGCGTGTATATTCGTATCGGCGGGAGAGGAAATAAAGGGGGTAGGAAAGTGGAACAAAATCATTACGCTAAAAGCGAGACTGGGCTTGGTCGGCGCGACTGCAAGACAAAAAACGAAATTATTCCAGCGGGGATAAAAGAGACGCCGTCGGTCTTTGTCCGGGGAAATGCGCGCGACCATTTTTCGCTCCTCCTCCCGAAAACTTTTCTGCGCGCCAACTTTCCCTCTTTTCCTCTCGCCGCCTCGACTTCCTACCGGTTCGCGCGTACTCTACGCGCCGCGTTCAAGGAACTGAACGAACTGCGACAAGCGTCAGATAAAACTCGGAAAAGCGGGAAGGAACGCGAAGGCGCGTCGACGAGAAGACGATGCCACGAGGAGGCGACGCGAAGGAAGAGGAGGCGGATCACGGTGTTGGTTTACGGGCTCCGGCACCGCGGGAGACTGGAAAGTGGAATTAATAACCGTTGCAGGCCGGTAAAATACGCAGGAGCGGAGGCGGATTCCTCGATGCTCTCCCAATTTACGCCTGCTATCGCGAGGAAAAAGGTTGGAACGCGCCGCACGCGGAAGGGACTCGCTAATGGGTATATTTAGCGAGAGGCGTGTTTGCTCGCGCGAAGCGTAATCGATGGTGGCGTGACGTTTTAATTGCCGTCCTCCCGATCAAAAGCGAAATGCTTTGCATTCCCAATACGCGTCTGTCTTTCGCGATCCGCGTGTGTAAATTTGCGTGCACGCGAGGGAATAGCAGATGGTCGTCTATGTTGGTCGTGACGTTTCAAGTTGATTTCGACGTGCTGGATAATCAGCTCGCGAGACCTCGAAGACGTTGATGCCTGGTAGAAACCTTAACCCAGGTACGCGCGCGTTCGCGTACGGGAATGGCAGTCATCGACGGGTGCGTCACAGTTTAATCGGCGCGAGGGATTGAAAGTAGAATACTCGAAATACCGAAAGCACCCCGTAGGAGGAACGCGCCTATCCTTGGCACCCTTCTCGAGGCGTCGGCCTTCCTTTTTCCCCTCTACCCGTTTCTGCGAAACCCAAGGTATATATACGCTCGTGGTTGCAAGGAATTCCGAGACATCCCCTGGCATCCTCGCTGCGTCGCTCGTTCGTGTTTTCTCGGTTGACTGAGCCGGATCCCGTGAAACCTGCTAGTAATATTTATCCTCTGAGTGACACCGGAGACCGGCCTTCGACGCTGGGTGTTTTATTTTCCCGCGCCTGTACTCGCCGGCGAGAGCTTGTACCGCAGGGGTGGGCCCGGCCCGGAGAAGAGGCTCTCCTCTTCTCTCGTTACAGCTGTAAATCCGCGTGTCCGGGCCGTAGGCGAAATTTACTTCGCGGATAGAATATACGATAGCTGTAATATGCAAATCCCAGCGACGCACGCGTGACTTTATTGGCCGTGACGCGTTACGTGTGCCCGGAGCGAGCGTAAGTCGCGGGCAACGGCTTCGCCTAGGTCTCTGCCGGTCGCTGTCGCCGACCAGGTGGGGCGGATAGAAACGACCAGACAGCGGAAGAACCGTGGACGGAGAAGGAGAGAGAGAGAGAGA
>NIJG01000013.1:2121954-2159589 GCA_002201625.1 Euglossa dilemma | reverse complement strand
CCCGTTTCTGCGAAACCCAAGGTATATATACGCTCGTGGTTGCAAGGAATTCCGAGACATCCCCTGGCATCCTCGCTGCGTCGCTCGTTCGTGTTTTCTCGGTTGACTGAGCCGGATCCCGTGAAACCTGCTAGTAATATTTATCCTCTGAGTGACACCGGAGACCGGCCTTCGACGCTGGGTGTTTTATTTTCCCGCGCCTGTACTCGCCGGCGAGAGCTTGTACCGCAGGGGTGGGCCCGGCCCGGAGTCGACGCGTTAGACTGTCCGACTCGTGAATTTATTATAACGTCGCCGGTAATTAAATTCATGGGATTCCGCGAAGTTTTTACGCCACCTTTCCCCTGGAAAGGACAGCCGCGATTTCACCGATTCCAACGCGAAATCGAGCTGGATGGGATTGGCCGCGAAAGAATTCGCTTGGGGCCCCGGCGTTTCCGTTCCGTGCCGCCGGCTGACGGGCCGACGAAAATGTTTTAATTTTATTCCTCGGCCCCGGCATTCGGGCGTCGAGGGCCGTTCCACGCGCTATCGCCTCCGCTTCGTCTCTTCCACGCTTCTAATCCTCGCGGTCTCTCGAATTTCCACCCGTCCCCTCTCTTTCCGTACCCTCTTTCGACGGCTCGCGCTCTTTCGACACCGTTGCCCGCCCGAAGACCGCCGCCGCGTCGTCGCGGACACGAAGCGTGGCGCACGCTCGAATTAACCGGGCTGCTGCCTTCGAAGATCCCCGGTCAGATCCGATGTTCGGATTCGGGACTGCGAGGTAAACCCGAGGGTGGTGGAACACGCGGTGGAACACGATCGCGCGTGTGTCTGTATCGGCTCGGGAACAGCGTTGTAACTTTTCGCCGATACGATTTCGTGCCTCGCTCCGATTCGTCCCTGCGTGTTTCACGTCCGAGTTAATTATCGTTATAACGGACCTTGCAGCGGCCAGAGGATCACCGATGCCAGAAGAGATACAGACCGCGTTGTACCTATAGGTATCGCGCGGACAGGTGTTTCGGGAGACGACGAAGCGGCGAAGGACGACTGCCGAATGTCCCTTTGGCCATTGATCGTGTTTCGTGCCGGCCGAGACTGACGCGGTAAAACCAGCTTTATCGTAGCTTAAACCCGATTTCTCCGAGCCGTGTCTCCGTGGAAATAAACGTTCCGGTTTTATTCCCTGTCTCCGCGTAGAAGAAGGCTCGAGATACAAATTAGAGACAGTTGTAAAAACGATTCTCCCGAAAGAGAAATAGAGAGAGGGAACTTGGCTATCTCGTGGAACACGGAGAATCGGATTCCGCGTGGTCGTACGGCGTTACAAAGTGATTCCCCGGCCTACGATTCCCCACGGCCCACGGGCCCCTTCCGTTAGCCGTTCAAAGGATTCTCGTAACGATAGGATCGCGCTATTTCAAGCGGTACGATTAATACCGGCGACGTTTAACGCACACGCGAAGTCGGGGGCCCGGTACGCGGAGGAAGCGCAGCACAACGGTTGCATTCATTTGGACAATTTAGGCGGGCAAGGAGAAAACAATCAGGGTTCGGGATCGAGCCGAGTTCGGACTGGCAAAGGCGGGACGCGGTCGCACGGGAGAAGCGGTAGCAAGAGACGCCGAAGAAGAAGCAAAAGAGGAGGACGAGGTGGAGGAGGAGGAGGCCACCTCTGGGCGAGAGAAGGTGGAACCGGCGCGGCGAGCCGGAGCGGACCGCGTCCGCGGCCGAGGCGAGATTGCCGTTGAAACAAGACGGACGCAGGTGAAACGATGCACGCGCGAGAGAAGGAAGGAGCGGAGAGAAAGAGACGGAAGGCGGAGGAAGATGGGACCCGTTATGGAGATGAGAGGGCCGACGGACAATGGGGTTTCGGGCCGGGCCCCTGAATTCATAATCCTCGTTCCTAAGGCGCACGGCCCGCGCACAATGATCCAAATATGTTTTCTGTATAACAAAACGCTTTTATAAATGTTTATCATCAATTTAAATATTATCTGATGCGGGTGGCATTCGCCCGAAGCACGGCTACCGCCATTCGATCCACGACCACCTCTCTCTCTCTCTCTCTCTCCCTCCTTCTCTCTCCGCCTCTCTGTCCCTCCAGCGTGGACAGATGAGGAATGGCTTTGAGATTTTTCACTGCCTACCGCAGACTGCTTTTACGTCTTTCAGCTTTCGCCTCATCCCATCGCCTTCACGACGACTTCTTCTTCTTCCTCAAACTCGCCCCAACCGCCGACCGACCCCATACCCCCTTCCTCGCTTCGTCGCACCGGTAGAAGTTACGAATGAATTAGACCGAGAGAGAGCAAACTCCGTTGCTCGGTCCCCGTCTCCGATCCTCCTCGTGACCGAACAACCAACGCTCGCTTTTTAACCCGACCCTCTCTCTTTACGTACACTCTTTCTCCTATCAATCTTCCGGCCTATCGATATCGCCACGCGTTCGTCGTTTCGCCGTCGATTCCACGCTTCTCGCGGTTCCTCTCCGATCGTGCTCCGTTTTCCTCGTCGCCGCGTCGAACAACGCGACACGTTTTCCGCGGCGCCGTGGAAAAATCCTTTCACTCACTGTGCACGTTCGACTGTCTGCCTGTCTGTCTGTCTGTCTGTCTGTCTCTTCGACGCCTCGACGTCTTAAGCCCCGTGCAACGCGTGCTTTAAACCCGCGACAGATTACAATCTCGACGCGCGGTATCTCGCGTTGAAATTTGCTTTAGAAGGATCGCCCAACGGCAAGCAGCTCCGTGCATCGAAAACATTTCGCAGGGTGATGGAGCGACGATGATTATTATTCTACCTCGAGGTGATGTCACAGGCCGACCATTTTTCTTTCACGCTGCACGTGTATCGCGCGAGTCAGCCCGGAGTACCGCGATATTAAATACGATGAGGATGATTTATGAGCGCGAGAGGCTTTCTCGGATTTTCTATTGTCGCAGGCGCGCGGCCGGCGACGATGCTCGAGCCGATAATTTACGAATGTCCGTAATTATGCGGGAATTATCAACGCGGCGATGGTCCTCGAATTTTTACGCACCTGCCTCGCTGTCCGATCGAGCCGCGATTCGTCGTGGGGCAATTAAAATATGTAAAACAACGCGACGACCGTTACCGTAAGAGAAACTCGTAGCTGTTCCGCGGAGATAACGGCGAAACGGCGTTGTATTTTTTTCCACATCCGCGAGCGTTCCGCGCGAAGAGGGAAGCTTTGCTCCTGCCGTTCAAAAAGGGCGCGGAGCGGAGCGGAAACGGCGGTGGCTTATTTCGGAGAAAATTCGCCCGCGTTTTCCTTCGGCGGAGTTTACGACACCCTCGAAACGCGTTATCGCGCGTCGCGATGCCCGACGATCGCCGATAGAATCGAACGATCAACGCCTCGCGGGACGATAACGATCCGGAAAGGGGACAGGGATGGGTTGCCGTCGCGGAGGCGACGGCGTCGTAACGCGAAATATCTCTGGAAAAGCAAGCGGCGGAGCCGAGAAAGAATCGAATAAATTAATACTTAATCAGGACAGCAGCGAAACAGAGGGCGAAAAAGAAAGGCGGCGGGAGGGCCGGGGGTGGGAAGGAAATTTACGAGGAGCGGACGTTTCGCGTTTCCACGATAATATCCCCGGGTGTCTCGTGATTAATGCAGCCGCTCAGTCGGTGAAAAGGCGGCGGACTTACGGCAGGATCGACTCGTGATCCAGAAAAACTGGCTGCACGGGACGGAAAGAATAATGGCGTCGTGCACTGATGACTCCTTTCGAAGCGAGCCTCGGCGTCGCGTCGCGACGACAACGGCGACGTCCGCGCGGCGAACCCCTCTCGTGGGAAGCTCTAAACTGCCGGCAGACACGAGCGTGTAATACCGGCATCGACAACGATCTGCCTGCGCTCGCTCGCGGTGTTTTGTTTCCTTCGAGCGGAACACTCGCGCGACGAGCAATCGCCGCGAGATCCGCGCCAAGCTTCCACCGAAATTTCGTCGAATCGAGGTTGATCGAGCTTCACGGAGCGAGTTGGGTGACGATAGGACGCGTTTTAATCGCTCGGTATTTATATTCGACGGATAGAACGATGCTACGGCGTCGGGACGTCTTGCCGCGATACCGCGGGAGTTATCGCTCGCGTTGACGCAGACACGCAGAAATATCGACGCGTTACTCGGCCGGGCGGATAGCCGGTATTCCGAGGAATCTGGGTTACCATGAAATTTGTAGATACGAGCTTCTTGATATTCATGAAATTTTTCCCCCCTCCCTCTATCCCTCTTCTTTCGTTTTTCTTCCCCGGTCTGCAAACCTCTGTTTCGACCTCTCTCCGTTCCCCCGCGGCGTAATTGTCTCGGCCCGTAACAAGTCCAGAGCTGCACCGCTTACGATTCCGAGGCAATACGAGGCAACGTCTTGAATAAAATATCCCCGCTGCCTGAGACGTCAGCCCGCGCGAGCTCTAGCCTCCGCCGAGATGCGATACATCCGCGCGACGCGTCCGACGCTCGTCTTCCGGCCGGCTTGATAATTTCCAGTAAATTCTCCGGGTTCGAGTCCCCGATAATGCGCCGCTTGACGCCTCACACCCCGGGTGCGCCCATTCTCTCGCGCCGGGGCTTTCTTCGCAGCCGGGTCAGAGAGAGAGAAAGAGAGAGAGAGAGAGAGAGAGAGGGAGGGAGAGAGTAATCCCCTCGGAAATCGCTCATAGAACGAAACCTTAAAGTGGTAGTCGAGGAACGAATTGATTTGCAAATGGAAGAAATCGACGGGAGTTGCGCGTCGAGTTCGATCCCGGACTTTTCATCCACGGCACAGACCTTTGACTCGGGATGCCGATTTATGCAGGGTCATCGGCGTAAAGCGTCGCACCGTCGCGACGTCTCCGCGGGTCGCTCCCGGCGAGCTTGTCCCCGCGTTAGCCGTTCTTGCCCGATAGTCGATCGATCGATCCTCGATCCCGCGATACCCGATAGCGCGACGAATTTCCGGACGAGGGTCGGTAGCCGAAGGAGAGCGGAAAGGAGAGAGTGGTTGGCGATTCGGCACGGTCCCGGCTTCCCGGGCCATTCTTCCACGGTAATTGTAATTCAGCCGGCGTGCACGGTTTACTTTCGATCGGCGAGACGCACGGATTCGCATCGGGATTGTAATCCTCGCGGGGCAAATGGAATACGAGGAATCGAAGGTCGTTGTTCCGGCCGAGGTATCGATTGTGTCGTGCGAGCGGAGGCCGCGTGCTCGCAGGATCGTGTTGCACGGAACACGATGTTTCGCCCGACGCGAGCCGGCTAAATTATTAATCCGACCTCGTGTAATCGCGTTGTTCTGGTGAAAAGCAACCGGGCGAGCGTTCTTCGACACGACACCCCGGCGTCGTTTACGCTGGCCCGCGTTCCGAGGGTCGCTGCACGCGTCGCGGGGAAATAAGGAGCGACGGGAGGGAGGATCGAGCGTGTAACAAGTGGCGAATGAAATTTCAACCGAACGAGAACTGGCTTTACCATCGCGGGTAAAATATTCTTTCGCAAAGGAAACGGTATTCTTCTGGAAAAATCCCGACGATCGAACCTTCCGCTCTCGCTTCCTCCGAATTTCTATACATTCTCCGTCGAATATATCTCGATTCTCTTCCGATCGTATTTAGTTGGACTTTATTCGGCTTTTATTCCGTATTTATCGGCGCCGGAATCGCGGGTATCGAAGCGGACGCGTCGGAATCGTGGAAACGCGATATCGCTCGGCTAGAAGATCAGAGGACGCGCGTACACGCTGCGAGAAGCACCGTGGAAAATACCGCGCTATCGGATTAAATACATCTGCGACTGTTATCTTTGCGTCGATGACTTCTATCTGGCAACTTCCGCCGCTACGCTCTTTCATCCTCGCGTGTTTCGTCGAGGATGCGTGCTTATCCGCCTCGTACTTTCCGGTAAGTTTATCAACTGTGCGATTTCGCGCGACAGAGTGGAGCGGGTGCCGCGGAGTGGAGAAGAGGAACGAGTACACGCCGGCCTGAACACTCGCTGCCGGTTGGATAACATCGATAGGAATAAAGTTTCATTTTTGTTGCGTTCTTGCCGTTGATCCGTGGTCTGATTCGCTCTCGCGTTTCCCGTTTCACAGATCGAGTCGATAACTCGAAAGCTCTTCCTGCCCTTCGTTTCAATTAGCGGATCTCGCGTACGACTTCTCGTCTCGTTTTCAACGCGCGTATCGACCGGTTTCGCAACTCTTGCCTCCCCTCCCGCTCCGCCGGCGTAATCGTGTCAATTGTAAACACGCGTATTCGCGCTACTCGATTCGCCAGGAATTTCTCTCGCTCGAACCGTTTGAAAAGTAATTCTGGCTTTCAAGCGAGAACCACTTCGGCGCGAGTCCTTTTCAAACCAGTCGCCTCTATGCATTCGAAGATGCTTTCCAGTTATCTCGGTATTCCGTCTTTAGCACCGCGACTGTAAATAGCGTTTACCCGAGTCTCTCTCTTCCTCTCTCTCTCTCTCTCTCTCTCTGCGAATTAGTTTAATTCCTCACCGTTCGTTACAGTCTCGACCGAGTACTCGCGGAGAGATCGAAACGCTTCCGTAGTCAGTGGTACGAGTCAACGATCGTGCTACCGTGCTTTCCCATAGAACCGGTATCCCATTTGAGCGAAATTTATGACGGTTGACAGACAGGAAATCGAGTAGTGTAAAGCGTAATATTTTTCAAAATTATTTGTCGCGATGATTTTTGATCGTTCTCCGTAATAACGCGAGCAAGGACTCGTGAATTCGCTGGTTGGCACACGCAATCGCTCGTGCCTGGTCTCGTTATCGCGCGAGCACTCGTCGTTAACCCTCTCGGCGATTTTCGAGGGCCGCGTTCCTCGCGGTCGCGGATAAACACCGACCTCGGACGCGTGTGGTTGCCTTTATCAGTTTTACGATTGCCAGAGAAACGGGTCGGCTGAGCGTTTCACGCCTGAGAAGCGCGGAGCACGCTCCGCGCTTGTTTATCGGCGGCCGATAGCGACGTCGACGACAGAGGAATGTCGACGATCGCGGCGTTAATGAATACGTGGACGACCGTTGGAAACGAGCGTGGCGAATAAAATTCGCCGCCGTCGTTGTACGCATTGCGACAAACCGGGAGGTTGCGACCGCGGCGTAGATGGTCGCGCGACGATAATCGCTTTATGACGGGCCACCGGTGTGTCGGAGCTTTCTATCGTATCGAGCTCGCGTGAAATTTTCGCGTCGGACGAGTTCTTCGAGATTATCTCTCGCGCGGATTCCCGACGGATCGCCGAGAACGGAGGAAATCGCGCGACCGGTTCGCGACGCGGGTCAACCCGGTATTACCGTTTGATCCGGAATTATTTCGGCAAAAGGAAGGCAAAAAATTCCCAGCTCCGAAGATCGTTTCGCTTATCTCCCCCCTGGTTTACTCGGCTAGGCTGCCGCTATCTTTAGATTAATCTAAATTAAAACACGGAGTAACGCAGCGACATCTAGGGTTTCGTGCAGTATCAGGATCAGGTACGCTCTGCACGCGTGTATATTTTATTATAGAATAGTCGAGCCGTGTGACGAGTTGGAAATACCAGCTCGTTATCAGACATTGTTCCCGGGTTAAATCGCGTCTTCGTGAGATTCGCGGAAATCCGGGTCACCCAGATTGGAATTTTTTGCGCCAGTGGTAATTAATTCCAACGTCTTCGATTCGTACGGGTTGCCGAACCTTCCTCCAAATTACTCGTTATCAGACATTGTTCCCGGGTTAAATCGCGTCTTCGTGAGATTCGCGGAAATTCGGGTCACCCAGATTGGAATTTTTTGCGCCAGTGGTAATTAATTCCAACGTCTTCGATTCGTACGGGTTGCCGAACCTTCCTCCAAATTACTAGCCGTGTCCTTTGACCGACTACCAGCCGCGGATGCTGTCCAACCTGCGGTCGGTCGGTGGTCACTGACGGCAACTCGCCCCGAAATCGTTCCTGCAGACTATCCGGCTACCGTCCACGTTTCTGGGCGTTCTCTTCCGGCTGCAACTACTTCCGTGACCAGTGTCCATCTTGGTTCAGCGGTGGGAAATAATCTATCACCTCACCGGCTCCCCTTTTGCGATAGCTGTCTCGGGATATATTAGGAAATTGGAACTCAGAAACGTTTTCACAGCGGGAACCGTGCGAGGACCACGGGATTCCGAGCTCCCTCGCGAGCTGGTATTTCGACGATAAAACGCGACGTAAACAGAGCAAAGGGGGAGAAAAAAAATGGATTCCGGCGCTGAAAAAGGCAACGCTAGGAATACCGAAAGGAGCTGCGGCGTTAAAGAGGACACCGTGCGGGGGGACCTGAAAAAGAAATTCCATTAATCAGTGGGAATAACAAGCGACGTCGGGGGGAGACGCGCGGGAGGAGGAGATAAAGGCGATGTTTCCTCGCGCGAGAATAACCGAAATACCGGGACAACCTGGCGAATTCCTGGCGGAGACCGTGAACGTCCGACTCGGTACGCGACCGGTCTATTCCCGATTTGTCGCCGGTTCTTCCGGGAATTTCGGCTATCGATCTCGTTCTTGTCGCCGCGGCCATTAAGCGCGATCATTAGCTCCCGGTATAGGATGCCGCTGTCAGCGGCGGTGACGTCGCGTCGCATTATCGCGATCGGCGAATCGGGACGGAGTAATTGACATAATTGTCCGGCACGTGAAATCGATCGGCCAGGCCGATGAGAAGGCGTCAATGTCAAGAAGGGCCCGCACTTGCCGCCAGATTATTCGAATTCACCGATCGGCCCGCATAATACCCGGCCAGATACTTCGTACGCTCCGCTCTCTCCGCTTCCCACGCTCGTCTCAGTTTACCGCGACGACACGCTTGAAGTAGGCAGGAAAAACGGCGCGTAGCATCGGCTGCGAGTCGCAGGTCTCGCAGTGACCCGCTATTAGCTACGTCGACTGGCTGGAAACGCGTGTTTACACACGACAAAGGGACCACGATCCGGGTGTATATACTCCATTTTCTTTGCGAGTATAATAGAGACGATTATGCGCGCGGCACGGAACCGCCGGGCTGTCTGGTCGTCGATTTGCAAGCCAATTATCTAGATGCCTCCCCGGTTCTACGTCAATGTCATTCCCCACTCCGGTATGAAGCGAACATTGTCCAACGAATTATTCTTATTACACTCGAAACGATACGGGACAATAGCTATACCGTCGAACCGGCGTATCCCGCCTAATTGGCATAATTTCTCGCTACGTGGAACCGCAGGCCGGATCCGCGGAACGACGCTGGTAATTGTGAGAAACGGAGGTCGCGCGTATACCGGGGTCGATTACAGGCAGTTCTTCGGTAGCTTTCGTGTCGCTCGGAATTATAAAAGAAACTTCCAGCCGCGACACGGTATTTCCGGAAGCGATCCTCTCCTGTCGGCAGACGCTCCGTCGTCCTCTCGAGAAAGCCGAGAACGCAACGACGATTTATTAACGATCACGGCCCGCGTCCGGCAATTGTTTCCGCCGCGGTGCAAGCAGTGCAAGCGGACGCGGGAACGCCGTCGCGCGATTTTCTCCGCTCTAATCGGAGATTTGTCGCCGGCCGAGCGCGTAGTATTTACGCGGCCGTCGGGATCATTAACGCCGCATAGCGTGTGCGCGACGTCACCGATGACGCCGTTTCGCGCCCGGGATATGGTGGACGGCGAATTGGGCCGGCGGAATTGCTATAATTTCACTGCGCGTGGAATCTGTTACCGCAAACTCGCGCGCCGAACTCGAGATACCTGGGCCGATAGAATGGCGGGACAATTACGTCGCGGCTCGCGGACGCGAGCGTCCAGCCGCGGGGATAAAACGCGCGTCCATCGCGTGGCCGGCGAACGAAAGCGGGTAAATTCACGGAAGATTCGACGGTGGTCGTAATTCCTCGGCCCAGATTACGGATCCGATTGCGGATTAAACGATACGACCGGGCTATTTGATTACCGGCTATATCGGAAATTGTACTAACAAGTCCGGCCGCGACGAAAGGATTTATTGCTCGGTCGGCGAGACGATTTCGCGTTAGCGAGCACCGGCCATTCGAATGAGAGAGAGAGAGAGAGAGAGGGTGTAATTCATTGACCGAGTCTGGTCATTTTGTCCGGGTTCGTTCTTCCGCGTTTTCCGATTCGTCGGATATTAAAAGTCGCGGCTCTGGGCGCTCGGCCGTGTCGGAGTAATCCGCGTTACGAGGCTTTAACGCGATTTCTCCTTCCCACTGACGTGTACCGACTACGCCCCGATGGACCAAACGATGGACGAAACAAGGCCACAAGAGCGATAAAGCATACGCTTCGTTTCTCAGTCGCAGTCATTTCCGAGCCGCGTAAGTTGCCAGTCCGCGCCAAACGATCGTCCGACTGGAAAACTCGATCGTGCGGAACATTGTCGCCTACGCGAATCTTCTCCGACGCGTTTCGTGTTCCAGAAGACTATTCACGGTCACCGACTGCGGCGCGTCTCGCGTTATACCCGATATCGGCGCAAAGTTTCACCTTTTTACCGTGACTTCAAAGCGTTGCAAGGACAGACGCGTAATTTCCCCAGTTTTCCGTTCTCCTACTCCGCGTTCTCCACGACATTTTCCCGGCCCGGATATTGCGTAAATAATCGCAACGCCTGTTGCATAATGAATCAGCTGTAAGGAATCGTGCGACTTGCCGTGTGTCTGCTATAGCATGACGCCCGCGCGACAATAAACACGGGAATGACAATCGATGCAGGCGAGAGAGGTCGTGGGCAACCGTGGGACGCGCACACCCGTGGAAACCACCGGTTTATCGCGATAATGTTTCGTAACACCGTACGCTTCCTGATTTTTTCACTACCGCTTCAACGCCGGTTGCACGCGAATCGTTGCGACGTTCCGCGAATGCTCGAGAAATCTCCGAGAAGTCGTTTCTCGAGTCTTCGCGAAGCGACGTATTCGGATAATTGGAGGACTTGCGCTGTCGAAGGAAAAATCGGAAAACTCGTTTAGCTGGTAGATGAGCTCCAACTCTCGACTCTCCTGGTTAAATCGGCTGCGTACGCGACGCGAGACGACGCGAGGAGACTCGACGTCGCGGGTATCCGACACATCGACCTACGCAGGATGAATCAAGGATAAGAGACAAAGCGTTCTAACCGGGACAATCGGTTTCATTTTAATCGTCGGCGAATCCGCTGATACGTATTCGAAAGAATGGCGGCTCGTTGGAAAGAACTGACTAATCGAAACGGAAGTCAAAGTTTCCGTTTAAATCGGAGCAGTTGAAGGTACGAGTTAACCGGCACCCCGCGAGAGAGGCATTGTCCGGCCGGTGAATGGCGCAGACATAATTCGTATAATTGCGGGACACGCGCCACTCACCGTTCGCCATTCTTTCTGCGGCAATACGCAGCGTTCCGCGGTATCAACCGCGCTCGTACGTGGATGGCAATAAACAGGCGGCACACGATGGCTGATGGGACCAGGGGAACAATTGCGCGGCACAGGCACGCGGACACTCGCGGAAACGGAGCACTCGTCCCTCTGGCGAACGATTTCCACGGTTCCCCGTTTCGCTCCTCCTTTTTCCGCGCCCGCGCGTTTCACCAAGAAATCCCACGCATCGCCGGTCCGTTCGATCCGATTTCCTTCTGTCGATCCCGGCTTTTTCACGCGTCCCGATCCGACGCGTGGCACCTGCAACGAACCAGGCAAACGGCGTCGGCCCAACCCCCGCGACCTGTCTCTCGCTCGAGATCCCTGGGAAGAGGTCTGTCGACCCGATATAAGCCGTAGGTAGAGACCCGATCGGTCCTTCGTCTCGGGCGTCGAGGGGAGGAAAAAATACGCTCCCCATTTCCGACGCGGCGGCGGAAATTGAAGAAGTTGCGCGAGACGGCGCTGGAAATTATTTATTACTCGAGCCGCGCCACGTTCCGGCGTCTGGCCGTCTCCCCGCGGTTTCCCAGGCTCCTGACGACGACACGCCGCTTCTCGCGAGCTATCCTGGAAGTCGTCGATGACTCACCGACTAATCCGCGATAACGCGCGATCCTCAGGATCCTCGGCGTGTTCCGATGCCGGACAAAAACGACGCTCTACCGGCAATAAAGAGCAACGTCGTTATCGTCGAGCCAGTTTAAATTCCGTAGCGTCTTATTTCTGCACGGCGAGACGAAAGAGAAAAGAGAGAGAGAGAGAGAGTAGTCGTTAGCTATCGGCCTTCTGTCTCTCCGGTTCTCTCTGTTTCTCTCGGTAATGTTCGTCGAAACGCTAAACGCGGAAGCAATATCGACGGGGACACCGAGGACGGTTCAAAGCGTGATCGTCGCGTTCTCAAAGCGAAAGAACGGTTCTTGTTTCCTCGGTGGAATTCGAATTTTCTCCCAGATTCACTGCGTTACATTTTAAAGCAGTCCCGTGTCCGTTGCAAATGCTGGCTGCGAAAGAGGGGCAGCGATGGAAGCCGAGGGCGGAACGGATCGTTAATAAAAATCTGCGCGAACCGAAAATCTATAGGAGTCGAAACGACCGCCGTCTGTTACGCTAAGTAACTTTGACAATATCGTTCCTCTCCCGTGCCCCTACACCTGCGACCGGTTTTTTATCGACTAGAACAATTCCTTGTTTTTGCCATCCGGCACCCTGCTCACGGCTCCGACGTTTTTCCTCGCGAACGCTTTATATTTTATATCCAATCAGGAGGCCTAGCTGCTGCAGTCGCCGCGTTAAGTCCGCACCTTTCACGCGTACAGGATATCCCAAATGGATACTCTCGTCTTCTCTTTTTCCTTTTCCTTTCTTCTTCCGTTTTTTCCCCTCGTCCCTGTCGTCGCCGTATCAGCGTCCCGGCGTACACGCCACCTCCGTGCGACTCGCAGGTGAGACGAATGGCGGAGTAGAGGAATGCCGGGACAAAAGGAGGCCAGGAGCATAACACGCGTGACTGGTCAGGGCTCACGGTTACACGGGTACGCGCGGCCGGTTCGCATCGCTGGTAAATTAAATTCTAATAAAGCTGGCCGAAACGGCGAATAAAAAGCAGCCAAAGAGGAGACCCCGCCGAGCCGGGAACAATGGCGATGGAAGGCGTCGCAGGCCGACGCGAACCGCGGATAATTATATTGAGGCGGTGACCAGGAATCCCGCAGAAAAACTTGCCTCCGGGCCCGCTGCCACTGCTGCTACGGTCACTCGGACGCGCTCTGCCACTGGTTTCGGTTAACTAACTCGGCGTCGTCCGGATAGAGGTGTGTCGTCGCCTCTCGAAACCGCGCGCGCGTCGCCTTGGCCCGCCGCGGCAAAAACCCGATCGGCGAAAAAGACAGCGCGGCGAATAGTTTCGTTCGGAAGCTTTGATACCTCTCCGCGTTCTCTTCTACGGGGACAAGAAACCGTAGGAGAGAGCGAAACGCGAGGGACGCGCGAAAAGTTGGCAGCTCGCGGTTAGATCCGTTTCGGACGGTTTCGAGGCGTTTTTACCGCGCTTATAGGCCAAACTTTTAACGGCGAGTTACGGTTTGTTCCAGGACCGTCACGTGAAGAATTCCAGCAAGGATCCCCAGATGGACTCCAGCCAAGACTATTGCCTGCTACTAGGTTACGAGAACAAGACGCACACGGTGCTGCGTTTCAGCAGACGATACGATACGTGCGACCCGCGGGACCTCAAGATCACGGTAGGTGGTTTGATTTATACGGCTTCCGGCGTGAAAGATAATTTCGCGTAGCGCGCCAAGTGCCCGCCCGAGGATCGTTTGATGGATTTACGAGAAAAATTGAGCGGCTGGGCACATGATGCCGGACCGGCCGAGGAAGAATTATTTATCGCGGTTCTTTAGGAAATTGAGCACCGCGGCTGTACGTACCCGCCGCTAAATAATTAATCCCTCCGCTGGAATGGCAGCGTATATACATCACGATCGAAGTACTTAATTTCGCCAGCCTATAAAATCGCCGACAATTTCGTAACTGTCTCGCGTTTACATATACGGACACCGTGCCGTGTAAAAACGAACGGAATCACACGTCGATATTATCCGGCCGTATCGTTTCACCGTTAATTTACCCTGTGAACGCGATACCTCTCCGTCTCTCTCTCTCCCTCGCACTCTCGTTAAAAATACATTACTCGTCGGTAACGCGAATCGTGCGTTCTTTTTTTTGTTTTTTTTTCCGACCCGCTTACCGGTCGACCGACGGGTTTTTAAATACTTTCCTCTTAATCCGTTTAATCCCCCTCCCTCGGAAATCGCGACCTCGCCCCGTAGCACCTTGACAACGTACCCGGGCTCTTTAATTCCGAAGCCGCGAGCTTCGAACGCGTCTATGCCGTTGCAACTGATTAGAATTATCGCATGGCAGGGATTAGCGCGGGAGAACGGAACGACGTCGGGATCGGCGCAGGCAGCCCCGACAATGGCAAATTGTCGAAATACGAGCGCGATTCATTACGCGTCGCAATTAACGTTAATTAACCGACATTACGAGTTGCAAATACGCGGCGTGTAGCGGAAGCGAAAGTGTCAGGAATTTCAGGACGGTTCACGGTCAGCTAACGAGAACGAAGCAGCGCGACGGCTTGTACGGAAAGTCGTGGGCGGTATGCGGAATCATTAGCGAGCGAAGAGCGCGGCGCGGAGGATCGAGGTATTAACATAGGCCGGCTAAAATTCAAAGACTCGTTATCGCCGGCTGGCCTCAGTTCCGTTCCATTCCATTCCGTTCTGGTTCCTGTTCCCGTTCCGTCCCCGTTCTCGTCCCATCCCGTTCCGTTCCGTTTCGCGGATTCCAGGCGGCGGATAGGACAGACCGACCCAGTTCTTTATTTCGCAGGTAATTAACTCGGGAATAGATGGAGCCGCGATAGAGCCGTCCACTCGGTTGGTACCGCGGCTCTCCGGCTCGGTAGGAGAAAGATTACGCGGGTGTTGCGATTTCCCTGGAATTTATGGCGTCGAAGGAGGCCAGCAAGAGCGTTTCGCTTCGTTTTGCGTCGCGCAGCTACAGGAAAGGGGGGCCCCGGTGGCGTCATTGGCACGCAGTCCCCCCGACGTCCTAGCGTCGTTTATATTTCCCGAGACGGGAACGACGAGCCAACGAAGAGGAGAAGAAGAAGAAGCAATTAGCGAGGATCCGAGCGCGGCGAGAGCGAGAGTCGATTAACGTCGAAGGGAGTTACGAGCTAGCTGAACGTCTCAATCGCCGATCGCTTATAATAATTACCGGTAAATGTCGTTTAACGGGCAATAACGCGGCCGTTGCGAATCACGGAAACGTTCGTCGAACGTTCCGCCTGCCCACGCTCGGCCTCGTGCCGTGGCGAGTCTCGTGAAACCCGAGGCGAGCCTCGTAAAACGATCGCGAACTTTGAAAATAATTGCACGGCTCGTGTTTTCCACACAGAAATAACGTCGGCGAATCGGCGATATTAGCTGAGCGTAACGCCACGGGGTTCGCAGGCGCGAATCGCCCGGCGGACGATGAACATTCGTGTGCGCGTAAATAATTGACGAGTGCAGCGCAAATATTGGTTAGACGAACGAAGCGAAGTCGAAGAGAAACATTGCCGGAGCGAGGTTGCGGTACGCAAGACGCGCGAAGCGGGATTGCTCTGTCAATAGAAGTAATTACGCGTTCGTCGCGACGGAGAGGAGGAATCGCGCGGATCGGGCTGGCCAACGGAACGAAAGAAAGAGCGTAGGCCGGAGGAAACGGACGGCTCGTATGCAGATGAAGATTTCAGGAGCGCGTTGTCTCCGGGTCCGATCTCGGCTGGCATGGACGCTAAGCGGGATTTAGAAGAAACGGTCCGGGGCTCTACCTCCGGATCTCTGGATCTCGAGGATTCGTTAGGAAGGAAGCGAACATGGCGGCAGCCGGTGCGGCCCGAGGAATGTCCATCTAGCAGTTGAGTCATCAAAATACTCGGGTGCAAAAATAAAGCGAGCCACCGCGGGCCGAGATTCTATCTGGGACGACGAACGACCAAGTCAGCTCCCCTTTTCCTTTATCTGATCGCGTGACGTATCGGTACCCTACATGATATTTTTACGTGTCACGTTCGCGGAGCGGACCCTGGCCGAACAGCAGCCGTGGCTCTCGCGAAAGGCACCGCTGCTGAGCTGGTGGATCCGTAGGTGGATCGAGATACTTTGAACGGGTCCGCGATGTTCGGCTCAGGCCACGTTGCTACAGGGTTATCGGCGATCGGAGTCGCGACGCGAAAAGTAGCCAGGCTCTTTGTCTGGAAAGAGCTGAGTTACGACGGTGGTCGAGGAAATCGTGCCGCGGAATCGGGAACAGGGGATGGTGGTGGTCGGTGAATAAGTAGGTCGGATAGGTGGAACGGGGTGCAGCGTTGCGAGAAGCATCCCAAGTTCCCAGAGCATCCTTTCTTTCCCGTTAATTCGAATTACGTCTGTTGAACTTCCAGGCAAAGCCAGACCACTCCAGACAATCTGACAACAAATCGACGTTTTATCGCGCCGGCGATGGTGGCGGCGGTTGTACGAGCCGGATGGGGACGTAAGACGAAAAAGAATAGGCGTCGTGGCGTGCGTCGGTCCCGTGTCAAATTATCGGTACACCGGCGCAGGTAAACGCGACGGCGTTTCCCGATATACACAGAGCCGTTGCAAATTGCCGATATATCTAGCCGTCCCGCAACCGGGTCTCGAGCCATTGTTATTTCTACCGACAGCCGCGGTGGATTAATCCAATGAACACGAAATTAAGCGATGTTCCGTTCGTAACCAGCTTCGTAACCGGCTTACGCGGAAGAGAGGGCTTCGATCGCGTATTAATATTACGCGGATACTGCCGTCCTTTGCCTTGTCGGTATGCAGACGGAATTAAGCCCGTGGCTGCGCGTCCTAGACGACACGCGTGTTACACGAAGCGGTCTTGGCGCCGATTTTCTCGCGTGCGCTTGTAATTAGTTCATTAGCGAGGTTGTACGCGGGCCGCGCGATGGTCACCGCGACCGGGGCAACGCGCCGCGTTTCGGCAGCACGCATCGAAATATGTATTTTTCATAATTAGGCTTGTTTACCGAGCGAACATGAGTCTCGCGGCGGAGTTACGCAAACCGGTAATTATTTCGTTAGCCACGGCGACGCGGTGTGCGGTCGCAAACGAACCCTCTGCCCAGCGAGAGTTTCCGACTGATGACACGACGACTCTCTTGCTCGCGCGGCAACGTAAATATTTCCGGGACGACGTTATTATCGCCCGGGACCGCGTCCCGACGCGTGATCCCCGCGAGAGTCAAGAGGAACGGACGACGAAGTCTCTCTCTGTCTCTTGGAGACAGGAACAAAGAAATGTCCAGAGGCGGAAACAGCGAATTCGGCCGAATTTCGCGGTCTGGCCGACGGGTCACGTCGGCGAAGGTAAACGCCGTCTCGGTCCTTTGCAACCGATAAATTTGCCGGTGCGCGACGCGGCCAACTGTTCTCCTATCGTCAGATGTCGACGATAGAAACCGCAAAAGTTCCAGGCCGCGTAGCAACGGGGATTTCCCTTTGAGACGGGCAGAGAGAGCAGCCGGGCAAGGATTTCCCGGCACGGCCGGGCATTATGCAACTCGGACCTCGACTGCCAACGAGAACCGCTGGGATCGACGTCGCCGGTTTTCCAGTTTCCACTTTGGAAGATTTCTAGATTCGCAGTCCGGTTTTTCCGCGGTATTTCTTCCTTTTTCCACCTGGAATCCTCGCGAGTGCTGCCGCCGCTGCGGTGGCATCGACGACGACGCGGCATCGTCGAGGGTACGGGTTGGGATAGACAGGGACGATGGAGGGACTCGTAGGTAGTCGAATGGAAAGCGGGAAGAGAGAAAAGGCGGAAAACAGAGGAGTGAGAGAGAGAAAGAGAGGAGGGTAGAGGAAAGAGAGTTAGTTCGCGCCAGTTCGTGGATATGCAGGCGAATGTTACCGGCGGGGAGATTGGTGTGCCTCGCAGAAGGGATTGGCTAGCTGACCCGGTTCTGCTTCTATTCCCTTCCTATCTGCAGCCGTATCTAGTTTACCACTTCGCTCCCCGGCTAGCTTGGCTGGCTGGATGGCCGGCTGGCTGGCCGACTGGCCGGCCCTATAGTAGCCAACGCGAACTTCCTGAATAAGGTCCTCCCTCGGCACTAGAACTGATCGCTATTCCGAATGGTTCGGTTCGATGTAAAAGGAAAATCGAATTTGACCGATGCCTTTGGGAACGAGCGGGAGTGGGGCGCTTGGTCCAAGAGGGAGCAGCGGGAGAGTCGCCAGGTGGGCTGACGATCTTATTGGGTGGATCCGTATACTCGCAGAGTCGTGGCAGAGGGCGCCAGGGGGATTTCGCCGGAAGCTACTATCCGGTACGACGGGAAATCGAATCAACGTGGAAGGAGATTCCGCGGACCCTCCGGCGCCAGATTACATACGTTTGGAGACAATTATTGGCAGAAATTCGATTTCTCCGTCACGCGGCCGAGATCGAATTGTTGCGTTAATCGGTCATTCCGCCGGCATTACCGCGAACGGAACGCGTCTTAACCTCTGATCGATCCAGAGATCCTCCCTCTCTCGTTTCGCCTCGTGTCTCCTGGAATTTCTTCTTCAAACCAGTTTCGCTCGGTTCTTAATTGCCGCGATTAAATCGAGTCGGATAATTTCATCCCGAGGTTACGACGCAGCGCGCTTAGCCGAGTGCTTCATTGCGGGAAATCGCTTCTTTCACGATCGAAGATCTCTCTCTCTCCCTCTCTCTCTCTCTCTCTCTCTCTCTCTCTCTCTCTTTCTCTCTCTTTGAACGCTCGAAGGCGATCGATTCGACGGTGCTTGGAACAAAGACGATCGCCTTGCAAAGTTCTCCTCGAGATGGCCGAAAATCCGCAGGAACCTCGCGGGCCAGGCAGGTTCCAATTACGCTGATGCCTGTTCTCCCTCGTTTCTGGTAACCGGCGATTCGGTCGGTTGTCAACATGTTTGTTAAAGGGAGCCAGACGGAGGAGATTGAACGAAACCGACTGCCTACCGCGAGCGGCACACATACACTCGGGTAACTAATGACAGTTCGAAGAAGTTCCCCCGCTCTCCAAGTTTTCCAATCGGCCAAAAACTTGCCAACTGACATTTACCTAGAAGAATCCAGCAGTCCGCCAGACGATCCGGGGGGACTGGTTTTGTTATCGACGCGGCAAGTAGACGCGATTTTCCACGAGATGGCTGCGATCAATCGCAGCCTTTTGGATCCCATTCCAATCAGCGTTGCGTTCACCCTCGACCGCGGGTATCTGGTCGAAACGGCGCGATAAAGTTCGAACGGAGAGTTGAAGGGAGGAAGGGAGAGAGTGAGAGAGAGCAGGAAGTTTCGAATCTGGCGCGATTACGGAAAAAGAAAACGCCCAAATTGCTTCCCTTCTTGTTTCTCTTCGAGCGTTTCCAATCTACCGATCGTGTCCGGTTCGATGGTCGGTGGATAGAGGCGGCGTGCATGTCGGAGACACCGGTATCGCCTCGGCTGGCTGCGAACGAGCGCGGGGGAGACCAGCAGGTGGAAACTCGAGCATATCAGCTGGTTAAACGAGATCCGGGTAATTACGAGTCGAACGATTAAAATTGAATTACCGAACTATTTCGTTCTAAATGGAATCGTTGATCGGTCGGATGGAATTTCGAAAATTCCCCGGTGCATTATTCAGGGGCCGCGGCGGAAATGCGGCGCGGATAATTCACTCGGACGAGTCGCGTCTTTATTAGTCGATCGAACGGAACGGAACGGAATAGAACAAAACGAGCAGCGGCGCGTCGGGGAATTATATTTCTGGGACATGGCGGCGTCTGGACGCCACTTCGGATGCGTCTCGCCAGCGGCCGTCATTGGTTGACACCCGCGAGAAGGAGACGCCGGTCGTCGCGCGATTGATCGATCAAAGGCTGGAAATTTGTTTATGCACTGGCCCCCAAGGGATGCCCGTAAACATTCGGTTTGTGATTGTACGAGGAGTTGGCCATTAAACTCGTGTTTCGGATTACCTCTAATTCCTCGCAGGCGTCGAGTAGAGGGGAGCGAGGATTAGTCGAAGATTAAGCTGTTGGACACGTTACTGGCATTTTTTTCCTTCCCTTGGCCCGAGGACTCGTCACGGAATTACTCCGTCATTTTGCAACGAGATTTTTACAACGCGATTTTACAACGCGATTCCCCGGCGTTATTCCGCTTCGCGGTTTAAACGTTGGATCGCAACCGAGCTCCGTACCTCCGTGATATCTTTTCGGGGCTTTATCAAGAATAACGTCGATTTCCATTTCGAATTTTACGAACGCGCGCACGAACGGATCTGTTTCGAGAATATTCCACGGATCCGCGAGCGACACGTGTGATTCGAGAACGACGACACATCGACGCAGAAATAACATCGGTGGGAAATAAAAAAATACCGGGGAAAGTACCTTTCGCTGTTCCACGCTAATTTCGCTCTGCGAAAGAAAGTACCCGCCGATGCGAAAACCTCGTTAGCTCGAAGAGAACGAATCGAGGGAAAAGCTTTACATAGCTGCACTGCAGTAGATCAATATTCAGCGGACATATTATAAGAATTGCATTCGTGCGATGTATATTTAGGATAGGACGCGAGACCCGGGGAAAAAGGGACATAAAAATCTGTCGACACCGTATATTTCTAAATAAACGCACGCGGTCGTGGATGCCGCGCAGTTCGAAGAAGGGTAAAAATCACGTCATTTCCCGCGTCTCGTCCGTCATTGTTTCGGTGGACAGGCGTCGTCGTCGATTACGAAATGGCAGGAAATTTGGCGAAATTAGTATGATATATCTTTGTAAAAGAAAGAGAACGAGAGAAACGGCTTGCTCGCGTCTAATCCTCGTGGCTTGGCGGTTTCGCGATTCGCCTGGCAAAATGACTCCTTTCTCTAGCTGGAAATTCGTTTGCGAAATTCGCACTGCGTCAAATTCAATGACGGTGAAATCAATTCGCGAAACTGGCGAGATCGACGAGCGATTTTCGGTTGAGGGCGCGAGATAACGATCGACCGGTCGTAAAATTGGATTAAAAGTACGTCGTCAAAGCTTTTCTGGCTCGGTCCGCGGGCACGAGAACTCGTTTATACACGGGCGCAGTCCAGCGAGCCCGACGCTATTAAATCGTAGCAACATATATTACGAAATCGGCCACGGAGCTTAACTGCTTACACCGAAGCTTAAATTAGGTGGCGTTCGCTCACAGGCTCGGAACAGCGTTAACCAATTTTATCGTGGCCGTTAGACATGTAAATTAGCTGCATACAAAATAAGCTAATGCAAAGCGGAAGCGATCGTATTTAAAGGGGGTGGGCCGAGCAACGGGGCAGGGACGTTCCACGGAGAAAGAGCCGGTCATGCGATTTTAAGCCGCGTTCTTACGGGACCCCGGTCCCGCCCGCCTTCCTCCCTTTTTCCCTTCCCTTTTTCCCCACTTATGGATCCCGGCCAGGTGATTAAATCCCGCCAGGCGAATCTTTTATTGAGCCGTAATTTTAAAATTAACGCCGCGAAGAATCTGCAGAGATAGAGCGAGCGTTTAATGCCGCGCTGCACTTATTCTCCCGCGAGAGCCCGCAAGTGGAGGCTTACCCTTTTCGTTATTCCGAGGAACGATTAGAAAACACGGGCCCCCGAATCCGTGTTTCGCAAGTGTCTTTTAATAATCTCGTCAGAATCCCTCGAACGCGCGAATTCGCGACGGAGCGCGGGCGCAAAGTCCTCCCTCCCTTCCGGTTCTGCGTGTTCTTTATTGAAACACCGAACGGCGAGATTAAGCCGGGCTTATAACGATTATGCGTAATGGTTTCGCCGAGGAAACAATTTCCATTATCGTTAATTGCGGTTTTATATGCAAAAACGCTGCGGCACCGACCCGCTTTCTCGTAAAGCGCCGGAAAAGCAGGGGTTCGATGGTGAAGGGATGGACGCAGGGGAGAGGGACCGGGAGAACACATCTCACGCGATATACAGACGACGTTAATCCTTGGAAAGTCATCGCGTTTGTCACGGTCTCATCGATCGCGATCGTTGCCTTCCGTCGATGAAACCGATCCGAAGATTACGCGTCTTCGACGTCGCGTCGAAGCCGCGCGCGGAGGTTTATGACTCGTAACGAGGTTTACCTGGTTTCGTCAGCCAAACGCGATTATGATTCGCGACGCGGGATGGAATTTCTTCTCAAACGGAGTAGTGACAGGGCGTCGAGGAAGAAAGGATCTTGATCCCGCGAAAGTGGTAAGAAATAATCGATGGTCGTATGGAAATAGCGCGTCGATCAATCGTGGAGGAGCAGCGGGAAAAACCGTGGCTAGAAGTGATCTCCGAGTTGCGTTTTTGCCGCACGTATCCGAGTCTTGCCGCGGAACTATCGAACAAAGTTCGGGTTCGGTTTTCACCCCAGTCGCATTTCTATCGCGCTGCTGATAACCGCCGCGGCCCGATCGATTAAGCTTTGGCTCGAACGTTTAAACTGTCCGATCATCTCTACCCCAAATGCCAGCTAGGAAATGCCCGTTGGCAGCCATAATGCAACTATTATGTCTGCGGCTGTGCCTCGGATCGGAGTTGGCGTAGCCAACAGCCGCTAGATATTGCGAGTTAATTTAAACTTTCTCCTGTTTGCCCGCAATCTTGGACGCTCTGACACATCCGCGCCCCTTTCGCGTATAAACTGGACGCGACATACGACGGTTCGCCTTCAAAATCAAAGAGAGTCGGTAGAGAGAGAGAGAAAGAGGGAGACAGTCGGTAAACGACGTTCGTTTCTTTCTCCCTTTTTCCTTTTAACGGTAGCCAGCGTCCGGCTAGTTAAAGAAATTCGTGCGTGCATACGATTAGGATAACCGGCTGATTGCCAATCACAGTCGGCTGGAACCTGCCCGAGATCTCTGTGCTGAACGCGGAGCGTTCCGCTCGCGAGTCGTTAGACTCGGTTAAATCACGGATCCCATTAGAAACCCGACCGCGAGATAACCAGGGAAACGTAAAAGCTGTTGCGTTAACGAGAAACCGGTTGCGTTCGCGAATTTTTCCAGCGACCCTGCGTACACGCGTTAATTTAATCTCGAGTATGGTAATCGCGTGGGATCGCGAAGGAAGGCGCAGAGAGACGTCATCGCGCGAATACGCGCCGCTGGCAGGACTTGTCGCTACCATTTCCTCGTAGGCTGCTCTCAGCCCCGCGATGCAATTTGCCCCGAGCGAGCGAAAATTGCAGCTCGCTTTCTGCCCTCTAGGATCCGGCCCCCTTCTACCTTCGATCTAATACTCCGTGTCGTGCGTGCGTGGTGGAGAAATTGATGCGCGCGGTGTAACCCGACGCGTAAGTGGTGCCCCATCTAAGTGCCAGTTTCGTTCCGCCAACGAGTACGCGTCGTCCGGAGAAACGATGGCAGTTGTTCGCGTTTCCGATCAGGTGCATCCCCGGAGAGTAGGCGGAGAGGATCGTGGTAACCAGATGGCTGTTCGATCCAATTCGATCGAACCTGCTAATCGACGCACGCGAACGCGTAATCCCCGTGACAGGTCGACGCAATTGCTCCTTCTCTCTTCTCCGAACCAAGAGCTTTCCATTTCTGCTCCGCGATCGCGACGAACGGCTCGGTCTCTCGCGCGAATTCTCCGCGACCTTGCCACCCGGCGGAATCGTGATCGGCAATTTTTCCAGCTCCCTCAAGCACCGGGCCGAAACTTGGGAAGCTTCGCCTCGATGATCGTAAATTCGAAAGCTCGCGAAGATCCAAAACGACATTCGAGTTGCCGGTCATGCTGCAGCCGTCCCGGGAGAGATACCCAGCCGGAGAATAGACGGAAGAGTTACCGTTCCCGTGGCATGATCTTCCTCTCCTGGAAAACCGTAGTTTCCACGGTGAGCCGGATAGAGTTCGCGTTGAAGTTTCGCGCGTTACTTCCCAATTCTCATCTCTGGCTGCACGGACGTACGGACCAACTTCCATCCTTGCCTATTTTCTCTCGCCGGGCCCCCGGTTTCGCTCTCTCGTCCTCGGCCTTTCCAGAGGACGAGACTCGCAAGGAAAGAACGGCATTTACCCCCTTCTCCGTGCTTTTTCTCCTCGCCTTTTCGTCCGTCGTTCGCTTCGCCGTCCTCCTCCCTGCTCCGTTATCCTTCCCTCTCTGTTAATCCATGTATGCACACACGGTGGCGCATGCACCGCCGGCGAATCACCCCGCGGGCACGCGGAAGTTAAACGAAGAGGTAATCCCGAGCAAATATCTCGGAATCAGCGATAGTTGGGCTAAGTTACGGGTGAACAACTCTTTCCCGTTTCCGCAGCCAGGTTATCGCGCGTAATATATCGTTCTCAGCGAGAATATCGTATCAGGCTCCGGTCGACGATGGCACCACGAACTGGGACAAGGCGATGCCGTGCGTCTTCCTCTTCGCTTAATTTTCGTCGCGATTCCAAGCGGACAGGAGGGATATCCGATTGATTTCGAGCAACCGTGACACGAGCACTCCACGAAGGGGTCGCTTCCGGGGCTCCGGATCTATTTTCCGTCCCCGATTTTCGACGTGTACGGATAGCGATCACGAATCCTTGCTAGCTCGTCGAACGATAACTTTTCAGCCAATCTTCCCGGGAGAAAAAACCTCGGGATTATTTTATCTATCGGTTCTCTTTCTCCCTTTTTCCACCCCTGCGCCTCCCTCACCCCGTCTTCCGTCCCCTTTCATTCCGAGCTCGACGGTGGAATTCTTTTGAAATAGACATGGACGAGTTTTGCACGAATCGACGATGGGATATTACGAAGATTCCTCTTCTATAAATCCGCTCGTGGCAACGAGAGCATCGGAGGGAAATGTGGGTCACCGATTGGATTCCATTCCATGCGTGAAAGCGCGGCGAAGAAATTGAGAAGCCAAGTTGCATATTTCAGTAACCTTGCCTCGTTCGATTTGTATTCGCTATCGGCGCGTTCCGCGCACGTACACGCGCGTACGCTTAGCAGTGTACGAGACGCCTCGTGACGCGAGACGTAGCGGCGCGCTGAATATCCGCGTCATTGCGGAGTTTTACGAGGCAGAATTACGAAAGCGCCCCGAGCCGGCGGTAGGTCGTGATAGGAATCTAGAGAGCGCGCCCCCGCGGGGAGCAATTAATCAGGGCAATGAATTAGTGAAAATTGTCTGCCCTGGTGGTTATGTAAATTTTAATTAGTAGATAATAGCGTGTTTTTCTACGGGTTTGCGGCAGGCTTGTCGCATGGTCAGCTTGTTTACGATTAATTGTTAATTAGCGACACGCGATTTTCACGGATGCGAGAAATGCACGTACTTTCTAGAAATACGCTTCTAGAACGCACCTTCCGCGAACTGAACTGTGCACGCGCTTTTTGCCTGTGCGTTTTAACGAGTTTCGCGATTTGCGTTACGCGTTTATTACCTCGCCGGGAACCGGTCGTCTTGGTTCGTCGATGAAAAATTATCAATCTCCCGATGCCGATGAAGATCGTGCGTGCGTTGATTCTATACTGAAAAGGACGACCGCAGCGAACGACGTGTAACAACGGTCGAATAGTAATTGCTCGAACGTCCGTAATTACCGTTAGTAATTGTTACTTCTCCACGGTCGAGAGTCCCCTTTGGAGAAACGCTTTTAAAAACGTAACGCCGACGGCACCGGAGCGTAACGCTTTTGCCATGGAAGCGTCGCGAATTCCTAAAAGCGTGGCGAGAGGAACGTATGGAATTACCACGGACGCGGAAAAAGCTCGCATTTGCCTGTAATCTTCTTTGCCTGTGAATTACGCGCTTATCGAAGCGCCTCCCCTTTCTCCGCGGAATCCTTGGATTAATATAAGTTAAGACTGCGCAATCCCATAAGCTCGCGGTCGCCAACGTGCACGCTCGACACGAATTCCATCATCCGCTAGCGCCGCCGTGGACGCCGGAGGAACGAGAAGCTGTCGTCGCCGATCCTTCGAGCGGAGATATTCGCGGAGGATTGCAGGTTGCACGAGTCTTGCACGGGAAATGGAACGGAAAGCGGATAATTCGAGTCTCTTGGTCCGGGTCCAAATTCGCTCCTCCGATTATCGAATCTCGATGAGATATCCGGGGGATCCGCGCGGGTTAAGATCCTTTCGAGACGACGGCCGGTGTTACGCGCGAGTATAGTCGTTGCCGTTTCATTACCAGAGGGGGCAGTGACCCGAAAACGGGGACGGCCGGCGCAAATTCGACGGGATAATAGGCCGGCGGCCCTGCCCGATACGATTCGGGCCTCGGGTCAATTATCGCGTTACGTTTTCCAAACTTTTAAAGACTTAATTGTTACGTGTTCCGCCAGCCGGTGTAAAAACAAAGTTGAGGCTCGTGGCGGCGGGCAGCCGGGGCGCCGGGTCCACGAACAGAAACGATTAGAGTTTCAATTGAAGTTCATCGAGTAAGTGGATCGTTCGTGGCGGCGTCGCGCTTGCTCCGGGTCGGCCGTTAACCCTCCAGCGAAGGACAGGCAAACTTCGGTGTTGTTTTATGCAAAGCGTCCCGGCCGGAAACTTTCATAATTCGACGGTGCCGCGATATCTCGCGAATTCGGCCGCGCGGCGTTCGAACGAGCGCGGCGAGAGCTAATTAACGGCCGTGCGTCTCCTTTTCCTCGTCTTTCCACCGTACCGCAGGACGACGACGCCGCGGCGCGCGTGGCCTCTTTTGCCCGGCTGGATTTTAAATTCCATCGCGGATCCCCGCGACGCCGGAGCTGATTTGCCATGCATGCAAATGCGCCGGAAGGCGGCGGCGCGCGAAAACGCTGAAAGCCTCGGAGATGACTTTATCGGTGCTGGCGACGTTAATGACGTTACGAGTTGCGAAATTCTCTCGCGACTCGGCAACGGACGCACGCGTATCGCTCGACAATGGAAATTTCACGCGACGTCCAACTATTCTGATCGCATCGGGATGCGTTCGTCTCGCGCGTCCTCTCCCGCCCTCGGTGTCCGCTCGCGACGGGCCTTATGGCAGATAAATTGCCAACTATCGGCTCGAGAGCGTTATCGTGCCGGTTTCTGCTTCCTGCTTAACTTGCCGCGCGCCTAGCCGCGGAAAGCCACACGCGCCGGGCTTTTGTCGATCCTGTCGCGGAATGGAAAATAATATCGCGGCTCAGCCGATAGCAGCACAAAAGCGCGCGCGACTGCACGCTAACGACGGAACGCACGGCTCGCGAACAGTTACAAGGGGAATAACGCGGGCACGGTTCATATGTTTCATTTACGGGACTCCACTTTCATCAGCGCACGGCTTTATTTCGAGTTATACGCGCGCGCTCCGGCTCTCTCTCATCAGCTTTTTACAGTGTCGATTTATGCGCGCGGAAACGCGACAACTTTGAAACATCGCGCGGCTACGCGCACGCGCGCGCCCCGGGTCCGCGGGATATAATGGCGTATGTGGGTCACGTTGGGTCGAGGCGAAAAAAATCGCGGCCCCCGAGGGCAAAGCACGCTTCTCTCGTATGCCAAACGCGTCCGCTGAAAATGTGGAATTAATAATTACCAGCCGTCGAATTGTCCTTGCTTCTCGCGTACGCGCGGTACGGCGAGTTTCTTTATCAAAGCCGCGCTCGTGGCGTGCGTATTTATACGGGAAGAAAATAAACGGGGCCTCTTAAACATCGCGGACGTTATATTTCGAAGGTTTATTTCGCCGGAGAAATATTCCCCGAGATAACTCGCCGGAAGAGAGCTCGCGGCGAAGAAGGGATGAAGAACCCTCGATGGCAGAGCCAGATAAATCTCTCGTATAACTTGCCGGGAACGTCGGTTTATGACGTTATCGCGCGATAAATTAGACGGGAAGGAAGGAATTGACGAAGCACGTCGGCAAAGGAAGATTCGTATCTCGGTATTTCGTTTCGTCGGATAATTAACCTAACCGGTCTACTTATTGCTCCGGGATAACGCGACCGCGAGTCCCGCTGCGCGGCTTACACGCGCCGAGCGGCTCGGTGAACCGAGCTGTCCGCTTATCGATTCGAGGATCGGCCGCGTAAGAATCCAGCAGGCAGCGGACGCGTGTCGAGACGACGGCATTCCGACTTGTCGTCCTCGGCGAAAAATTCAATCGGGGGTTGAAAGCACGAGGGCGGTGTAAATCTCGCGGCGAGGACTCGGCGAGGACGCGGCGGTGGAGGCAAAAACATATTCCGTTCCTATTACGCGGCTTATTCGTCGCCGCAATCTACCGGTCTTCTGCACGCAGCCAGACGACCGTCGTTTTCCCTTTGCAAGCCGAGCGTATGGCGCGGTGAATGCTCCCGTTTGCGCTGCAGAGTGGCAACCACTCTTCCGGTATTCGCCACTCGATCTTCAATTTCGTCTCTCCATACACGAAATCCCGGCATTCCCACGAAATCCGCGCTATTTCGCGCCATTCGACTTGCCCGCTATCTACCAACCTGGCCCTCGCCCCTTCTTCTACCGTTTCGCCTATTCGCAGGCGGACTGCAGCTTTCTCCAGCGAGTTCACGGCTATCCGCCGTCGTCCTTTTGCACGCGCGCGCGTGTTCGAACCTTTCCGTGGAATCCGGCTCCGAGTCTGGCAATGGCAACAGCCAAGCCGTGCGTCATTTCTACCCTTTGCCACCCAACGAATGCCAGCCCGCACCGACGAATCCCTGACCCATCGATCCCTTGCTTCTTCTCGCCTTTCTTCGACCTCCGCCTGCTTCCACCCCCGTAGCTATTCCAATGGAACCGAACATCGCCGCGCACGCCGTTTCGACCACTTGCTCGGCCATGCTCCATTTTTCACCATTCTCCTTTACCGTTGCTCGCCTTCCGGTCTTTCACTGTTTCCCGCGCCTTGTTGCCCGTCCGCCAGCTTATTCGGCTAAATGGCGGGCCACGGCCCCGGGTCTTTTGCTTCCGTTGATTGGATGGTTCGGCCGGGCATGCATGAATGAGTCGATGCGAAACTTTTGGATCAATCGCGGCGCAGCAGCCGCGCTCTGGCCTGTTCGATTCAAAGCCCATAAGGTATTCGTTTTCGAGTTCTCGTCTTCTCTGTGTCCGTGTGCACGCGTAATCCTGGTTACCCGACTCGATCGAGGCGTTGCAAGCCAGCCCCCCGGTCAGTCTTCGATCCTCTTCCGCGCCGTTATACATCCGCCGCCTGTGTGTGTCCCTTTCTCGTTTTCCTGCAATCGTTTCACCGGTTGCTGCGCCAGCCCGTGATCCTCGCGCGCCCGCTCGGCCTCCAAGTTTATTTATCCGGAACGCGGAAAACGTTCCACAGAGCGTTCGCCGTTCCGCGCCGTGCGGCGATAGCACGCCGGGGGATGTACAGAGAACAAACGAAAATCGGCAGCGAGAAGATAGAAGAGGAGCGGAGAGATCGGCAAGAATTTTCATAGATCGAATCGCGTGTTGCTTTCATCCAATCTTGGCGTCTGTTGCGCCGGGTTCGTGATTTCGTTGCACGCCGGAGGGATCTACCGCTTTCGAGGTTCCCATCGTTGTTCCATCGCGTTGCACAAACAGAACGTGCCTCTTGTTCGCATCTCTTTTCCCTTCGGGTTTTATCTCTCGCCGGTTTCACCCCCTCCCTTTCTCTCCCCTTTTTCCCGCCCGGCGGACGATTAAATCGACCGGATTCTACGAGGCGCGACCGAATCTACCGAAAGGAAATTGAACGCAAAGAGTGGAGCTAGAAGATTCGTCTAGTTAACTAATGCCTCGACGAAAGTACCTTCGAGCAAATGGCTTTTACGCGACGGCAAAGGTCCTACGGTTAGATAAATGTGGCACGTGGCGCGAGCAGCGTTGCGTATCCTGCCGAATCGCGGCACCAGAAGTGCCCGATTTCGCTTTCCTCCGTGGAACAATGGCGACAGTCGGAGGGAACAAATGAAACGAGAAAAGGCTCCGTTCGAGAGGGGAAAAGAGAGTCGAAGGGTCGAAGGGATAGCGACGAAATTTTGGAAGTGACATGTTCGTCTGTAATGAACCGCGACTGGTTAAACGCTAGAGAAATCGTCTGATGAACATGTTCGCGAATTTATTACCCTGTGCATCGCCAATGACGAAACGGCCTTGCCGTGGAGAAGCGGGACGAATCGAAGGAACGATAGGCGGGGAAAGAATGGAATGGAAGAATGGAAGAGCGAGGGGTGGCTGAAAGGGAGGAGCGGCGAAAAAACGGGGTGAAACGAAGGCTCGTTCGTGGAAGGTTCGCCAGGGGCAATTGAATCGGTTTCACCCAATCAGCGACGCCGTTAATAGCAATCAACGGTCCTTCCCTTTCGGTCTTTGGCAAACGATCGGACTAATTACCGATCGGGATAAGGCGCGGGCTGTGGCAATATGTGCACGGATATCGGACGTGCCTAACTCGCTTCCTTTCCGTCCCTCCCTCTCTACCCCCTTGCCCTCTGTTCCCTGATTTCCTTCTCCGCGTTTTTCCCTTCTCCGGACCTCGTTGTCCTTCGCGTCTACGTCCTTACCTCGAAATCGAAATCAGCCTGCCCCGAAGGGAGGCACGCATGCGTCCCCTGGACGAGGCTACGAAGGAAAGGACAGAGGACGGGAAGGAAGGGGGTAGGGCCGAAGGGTGGGCAAGGAGGACGTGGCGGAAGGGACGAGAAAGAGGGAGAAAGGGAAAGAGGGAGGGTTTTCAGTGTACGATAACGACTGGCATCAGCAGCGTGCCTCCTCTACCTTCTCCACCTTCGTGGCCCTACGAGCTTAATGTACATGGAAGTGGGAAGGGTGAGGCTGGTAGGGATGAAATTGAAGGGACGGAGAGGGAACGAAGCGAGGAAGCAACGCGTACTATACGTCAAGACAATAAGTACCATTAAGATAACAGTGGGGGGGCTTAGATAACCCCCGCGTGAACCTCGGGGGTCGGTAATGGAAGATTCCATTTTATTCCACGGTTATTTTTACCGTATACCTCGGAGACACACCTTGCATCCTTCGTTTCCTCTAACCGTTCGATCGGTATTTAATTCCGAGCTACCGATCCGACCATCGGTTCCACTTCGCGTCCCCTCTACCTGTTATGTTACCTTTCACGGGACAACGCAGACGTCCTGCGTAATGGGACAGGACGATTCTTTGCTTCTTTTTTTTTTTGTCCTCGTTTCCCCGCCGCAGCGTTCCGCGATTTCGGTGAAATATAAACGACGTACGTTCGCGAAGGACGCGCCAGCCGCGTTGGTATCGCAAGGGAGCACGAAATTTTATGGTTCCAGACATCCATTGTTCCGAAACTGTCTTGCAGCCCGCGCTAATGACAATGATTAATATTGACCCACGTGTACGTTGAAGCGAGTAATACAGTCTCCTGGTGAGACATAGCGGGTAAACTTTAGCGTCTGCCAGCAGCCCCACCTACGTCGGGCTCCTTAGGGATTCCTCGGTTCGTCGACACGACAGCCAGCGTCAAAAGTTAGGATATCTCGTGCCCGGCCGCGCCGTGTTCCGACAATCGACAAGGCTAACTTGTGTATTCTTATTAAGCCCGTCCTCCCTGTTCGGCGCGAATTAAACGGATCAGGTATAGCGGCCAGCGTCTTTGCGCTCGTAACTTTAAAGCTGTTGTTTCGACAACCTCCCGGCGTACCGGCCTCAACTTAAATTAACTTCTCCCCGCTCCGCGCTGCGCGCGGTCTATCGATCGAACGAAAATTTTTCCATCCTCCTCTGCCGCTGGTTTACGTGCCGGTCACCGTGGTCAAAAGCCAGTGACACCTGGCATCCTTCGTTAACCACGTTTTTACCTTATCGCCGCTCGCGCGTACACGCGCGAAACGTCCGCGCAGCTGATCGATACGCGCGGAACAATTAAGAAGAAGGAATAGAACTAGTCGCTGGCTAGGCCTTGGGAATAATTCACGATGACCGGCGTAAACAGCGCGATGGTAAATGAACACGCGTGTGATTCCGTGGGGAACCTGGATGCCGTTGGAAAGCGGAAGGTCTTCTAAGTCATTAATTATACAAGTGCTGCACGTACTTACCCGGCGGCATGCTGACGCGAATATTCGGCCGGGTCTCGGCGTGTAGAGGTCCGTGGGTTCGGGTGACAAGCCTCGTTGCAAGTGGCCTGCGTCGTTCGCTTTTAATTTTACCGATCGATCCATCCAACGATCATCGTTGCTCGCTGATTATCAGCTGCCATTTCGGACACTTCCTCTAGGACGTTCGATTCTCCGTCTTCCGTTTAAACGAAAGCTACTCGATATAATCCCGATATGAACAAGATCGTCGCCTTTAAATCGTCTCTATTTCATCGGACGTGCTCGTTCCCTTTGGTGGAGCGATCTGGACTTTTTAATCTAAGGTAGACCAACGAATCGACACCAAGATTGATCGTAATTGCCGGCTCTTTTCACGAGGTATTTGGCCTGGCTGTTCTTTACGCGGAGGCACGAACTCGTGGACATCGGTGAAAGAAAATTGCTCTCATTGATCCCCATCGACACCGCCGTCTGGGCCACGGTAAATCGAGTCCGCGTTCCAACCTATTTGCCGAGATAACCGAACTGGATGTATCGCGTTCATCGGGTTAGCGGATCGCTTAATCCGCGAAATAGCGGCTCTCAAGGGTCTCGCGAAGACGACGACATGCAAACGCGCGATTGTCCTGTTTCGCGCGGATCTTAACGGAATATACGGAAAGTTCTCGCAGAGTTTACCCGTTAATGACCAAGGACATATCGGAAACGTGCTCAGGTATACCGATAGCCACGTATTCGCCGATGTTAACTTGTCGCCATAGGACCGATGAAGAGAGGCACAGAGAGAGAGAGAGAGAGAGAGAGAGGATGAGAGACAAGATTAAAACGATACGATATACAGTAGAGAATTTCACCGGAAAGCTAGCGAATGTATGGAAACATCTTTTAATTTGTACCAACAATTGGTAACTTTGGAATTTGGTAGTGTTCGCGTAGAAAATTCATATAATTATTAATAACGCACTAATTAGCAATAAATTATGTTCAAAATATACAAAAGAATGTTGTACGAAGCTCCAGCTTTATGTTGCAGCTATACAAGTTCATAAATTAAACGCAGAAATTGAATTATTTGTTCATTTTCAATGAAAAGAGTTGCTGTGAAAAATTCAACAGAATTTCAAGAATTTTGCTAATTATGCAACTTTTTATTAGGCGAAGATAACATAATAGGAGGTCTATCATGTGCAGAATTCCAGTAAATGACGTCATTTCTTGGAATAGTTATAAATTAGTTATTAAGAAGTCATTAATTAGATGTAAGTTAATTATAGTTTATGTATAAGTTAGTAATAAGTGAGCGATATTTCTGAGATTAATGTCTCAGAGAGCAATATGTAAATTACGAGGAATTAAGGTAAGTAAATAAGGTAAGTCAGGTAAGTATGGGTAAAAAAAGATAAGAAAGTTAAGCGAGATAAGTAGCAGAAGCAAGGCAAGTATCGGTAAAGAAAGGTAAGTAAGGTAAGTATCGATAAAGTAAGAATGAAAGGCGAAATCGGCCGAATAATATACGACGAGGTAGCGAGAGTATAGCCCGAGAATTCTTGGAAATGACGTCATTTCTCGGAATCGGTCGGCGAAATACCTCCTGTCTGGCTATGTGTTCCTGATACAAAATCGCATAATCGGCTAAAAATTTCACGATTGGTCGTAAAAGTATTGACCACGTGACCAGGAATGTTTTGTCCGAGTTCGCAGCGAAAGTATTGTCCACGGTATACCTCCTGTTATGTTCTATATTCCTGATACAAGGTCGCAAAATTGACCAAAAATTTCTCAGCAAGGAATTTTCGGCCGATTTTGCGACTTTGTAACAGGAACATAGAACATGCGAGGAGGTATCTTGCCGACCGATTCTGAGAAATGACGTCACTTCCAAGAATTTTCTTCAGTTCCAGAAAATGACGTCATTTCCAAGAATTCTCGAGGACAATACTTTTGCCGCCACTACGAGACATTTTCGGCCGATTTTACCTACTTTGTATTAGGAATACATAACATGACAGGAGGTCATCAGTTCCGAGAAATAACGTCACTTCCAAGAATTCCCGAGGGCAAAACTTTTGCGGCTGTGCCGTAAAATTTTCGGCCGATTTCACGACTTTGTATCAGGATAACATAACATGACAGGAGGTCAACGGTTCCGAGAAAGGACGTCATTTCCAAGAATTCTTCTCAGTTTGGAGAAATGACGTCATTTCCAAGAATTCTCGAGGACAATACTTCTGCCGTCTTGGTGAGAAATTTTCGGCCAATTTCTCGACTTTGTAACAGGAACATAGAACATGATAGGAGGTGTTCGTTGAACAATACTTACCTTTCTTACTTACCTTCTTTACCTTACTTACCTTTCTTTACCCTACTTACCTTTCCCTTCTTGGTTTATCTTCGTTCATCTCCTTATATTATCTCTTTAGATATTGCCCACTCTTTATTTCCTATGTTCCAAGGGAACATTGAAAATTTATAAGAGATGGGAAATATCTTAAATATCGTGCGTAGCTCTTAGCTTGGTATCGTTTCCTGTAGAGCAATTTTTCCCTCCCAAAAAATATTAATAAATATAATTTTGGGAAAAAATGATTCTTTAGGAAACGATAGCAATTACCAGGCCTCACCACGTAGAGGTGGCTACGCATCGAGACCCATAAGTGCACCCTAATGGCGTAAACCTAACTAACCCTATCTGAATTAAAGATACTCTGATCTAACTTCGAGCGATAGAAATTAAAGCTTATGAAAGGAATTTCGTTTCGATACACTAAAACTTTACTGTCGGAACGCTAAGATATTTTATCTTTCATAAAAGGAGGGAATAAAATATAAAAGACACGAGCGAGTGAAAAATCGCGACGTGCCCGAACGATGAAACATTTGAACATTATACGAAATATTCGAAATGTCAAATAAAAATGATTAGTAACGAAAAAATGGAATCTGAAACGAGGAAGAATAATAAAGAGCTGAAAGAAAAATGTAAGTAACAGCTAAAAACGAGAGAAAAATTATTAGTAATTTATTTAAAGGGATGGGGTGAGAATGGAGTAGCCATCTCCAGCTTTACTTCGAATCCACTCCCTTCGCACAGAACGAAAATTTTGATATGTCACTTCCGAAGTCGAACGATTCCGATTTAACATCTTCGTGTCGACCTTTATATTCGCCCCAATCATCCACGGAGATTTCCAAACTCTACCAATTCCCTTAACCGTTTGAGTGCCAAGCGACGCGATCGCGCTTCTTCTGTCCTGTTCTCAAAACTGCAGCGCTCTGGTCTGCGAAGCCCATAATCACAGCAGACTCGGTTTTTCTCGATACACAACTTTACGGTGACTTCCAATCTTAGGTAAAAAAAAGATAAAATTGGAGTAATTTTACACTGTATAGATTTACATNTATGTAGAATAAACTATAAAAAACAATAATAAAATATTTGTTGAATGAGATAGCTGATAAAAAACGAATTTTAATTTGAATTTAACATTTGAATGCAAATAATGCAATATAACATACTTGTGAAAACACAACGGATGCAAACCTTTTTTTACAACCTACACAAATAAAGTTGGACCTTTTAATAGCATTGTTCCTTGTACAGCAGTTGGTTTTTCCCCCTACATGATGCACGCGTCGATGTCCGAGTCCATTCATATTTTATTTCAGAAATGATATCAGACGTGTTTTGAAGTCGTGATATTGCTTGCCCTCCTGCAGTTTCTTTATATAGCAAATACGAATTGAAAACAGCGCAATCGCGCCGTTCGCCGTTTTTCGACACGGAATACAACAAGCGCTATCGCGCCATTCGGCATTTTTCGGCACGGAATATAACAAGCGCTATCGCGCCGCTTGGCAAGTTTCGATCGAGAAATGAGAAAGGCCCGTAGCACTCAAACGGTTAATTAGTATTTTTCCGCCTTAATAGCCGATAATTTATTAATCGTTTCACTTTTATTATAAATTTATCTCGCGAGTAATTTATTACTGACGATAATTATATCAATTTATAAGCTTCCTACAAGTTATAACTAGATGTATGTTTTTAGTGTATAAATTTCCGTAATAAAATTTTAATAGGTATTTCTACTGCTTTCGGAACAGAGAAATATATATATGAGTATAATTAAAAATTTCCGCCAAATTTTTGCGAAATGTTTTTATGGATATTATATCAAAGCTGCTCTTTTATACAGTGCAACTAGCTTACCGGTGAAATTCCACGAATATGACTATTTCTCTAATTTTTTTTTCAAGTATCGGTAAAAATTCCATCCTGGAACAAGGATTACACGAGTAAATTCGAAGTTATTTTCCATCGTCGAATTCCTTACGTTTATAGAACGCGGTTTATGCGAAAAACGATGGAAACGTAAAATAGATGATGTACCTGTAGATGCTATAAATCTTGATACGTATATATGATGCGAAATTTCGTGAACTTGGACGACCTGCATCCCGGCAAGTGATCGTTATATTCCGAAACTTCGCATAGCGTGAGACGCATCGAAACGTATATAACAAATGCGGCATAGCGGGGAAACGCAGTTTTACACTGGAAAAATTAAATTTTGGCCAGGTTTTCGGGAAAATTGCCCGGTGTGCGACGTCGCGGCGATCGAAGCGATGGAATCTTGTTAGCGCAACTGTCTCTTTTCCGGCGCTGACCCGACGGTACACAAGCCGGGCCAATCAATGTTCCCTCATGAATTATGTTGGATCAGTTTGCGAAACGGAGTTCCGACGCCCTCGTTCGAGCGCTGGAAAATTGTTCCTTTGTTTCCGAGACTATGGGTCGAACGGGGACAAACAAACGGAACACAGCTCGCTCCTCTCTCCTTCCGGTCTCGTTCCAGGACTGGCCGGTTAATCCCGGTGCATTGGGAATTCATCGGAATTTCGAGCCACGTGATCGTGTGTCACTCGCGGCCTAATTACAACGCGAAATATTTATGATCCCGCGGATCGATCCGGCCGGGTTTATAAAATTTTATCATACGCGGACCGGACATCGTTTAAAATTCAATTTGTTTTGCCGGGCAACGCGGCGGATAGCGCGAAAATAATAGAGGCCGCGAGCCAGGCTTGTGTGTCTTTCCCGTGTCTCTCCGTACACGCTTGAAACTCATTATTCACGGCTGGCCGGCAACTTTAATCGTGAAAACTTTAATCACGCGATTCTAAAATTATCTGCCGTTGTTGCGAAGGATTTCCTAGTCCGGGCGAAGGCTAAACGCTGGCCGTGGCACCGTCCAGACAACGGGGCGGAAAAAAGCTAGAGAAAAGGGAGAAAAGACAACAGGGACCGGTGTCTGGCGACGCCATCGGGCTAAAGGGCGCCTTAATTTCCTCGCAGTCGCGCCATCGCGATCGTTTTGCTCGTATCCACCGGATTATTCGCCTGCGTCCACCTCTCCTTCTTTTTTTTTTGTTTTATTTCGCCCTGTCATTTATTTATTTTACCATCGAATTCGAGGTACAACGCGAAATTAAAAACGAAAGGGATCGGTAAATTTACGGGGCGGGGAAATTTACATGAATCAATTTCGAGATCCGCGGATCGAAACAAATTTATCACCCCGCGCTACATTTCTAAATCCCTTTATTTATGATCCGAGAAAAAATTGCACGAGAGAAAGGGAAAGAGAACGCGAA